>JADBJO010021058.1:2500-30239 GCA_016801955.1 Conus betulinus | reverse complement strand
ATGAAAAGAACCTTTAGATTTTTGTTATCTTTCCAAAGAAAGCGCTACGTTTGGGTGTTGGAACAGTGATGACTACGTTTTTTTGTAATATGTGTTGCAAAAGCAACAACTTTGTTACGTATGTGTTAGCTTTTTTGTATTCAGCAGGTAATGTTCCACTGCTTTAGACTGAGTAGACGGTATCAACAGCTTTTGACGGCCTTAGTTTTGCTAACCACGGCGAATTAATGAATATTCCATGGGTTTGGGGATTTTTATTGTTGGGATTGCAGAATCTGCAGTTAAGTATAAGTTTTCTAATTCAAAACAAACAGTTTTCAGCTCTTCTGTTGGAAGTCTACATGGGAGATAAGCATGAACATGGTGTGACTGTGCGACGCCAAAGGGATTCGACCCGCTCGCTATTCCACTCTAATTACAAGCGTGGGTCGGGCCAATCGTGTGCCAGCAACTTATGCCAGATGAGTTACGCTCCGGTCTGTTGTAAATCATGAAAGACTTAAGCCGCCGGCAACAGTTTTGTGACAGAAAAGGACAGTGATTACATTTTGCTGTGTATATTGACATGGAAGCTAGGTATATCAGAGATAAGATTTTCTCTGCCTATGATCAGTGAGATTGCAATGAGGGAAGATAACCAGCTTGTATGCAAGATCCCGGACAGCAAAATCCGAGCATTATTTTCTTTTTCGACATAAAGTATTTTGGATGATGCAAGAGGAAAAGGGATGTGCAGTGGGGAAAGGTTTACGTGGGCACCGTGGTCTGGAAAAGTGTTTTGCTGATTGCATGTGAATCTAAAAGGGACGTCGGGTATTACCTGGGTTGCCGTTTCTGTAGAACAGGAAGTAATCAAGCACCATCAAAACGGTTCAAGTTTATGTGCTGGTGTCGTGAATTTGATAACATAGTGCAGCTTTAAACAAAAAAAAGCCCGACCCAAAGGAACCCTGAACCATTGTCCTTTTGACTGGTAGATAATGACGGTCAATAGAAATCAGTTTGTCAAAAACGTTGGTAAAATTTGCAGTGTACACAGAATTGTCTTTGCCAGACCAGAGGAACCTGAACCATTTTCTGTTAGATGGTGGCAGGTCAGTAGAACGCATTTCGTCAAAAACATATGGTAAAATCTGCAATATACAAGAGTTGTCTTTTGCCAATTTGAAAATTATCCAAGTACCCTAATTTTCTTCCTTTTTTTCTTTTTTAAAGGAGAAGAATCAACAGATTGTTTAGATGCACACCAGTTACATGCATATCCATACATGACAATAGGCATAGTCAGTCACAGATGAGAGATCATGCCCCCATCCAAAAAGCAAAAAAAACCTTAAAATGTGTGAACTGTATGCACACTTTAATTTTTTAGACAAGCACATTGTAGATTCAGCTTTTGTGGCCGTCTCTTCACACTCAGGTGGATTCCATGGAAGTGATTTCGGTGAAGTCGGCTACAGACTTTGCCAAAAGGCAGCATGCCATCAAAACGGCCCATTCTGCTGAAGTGTGCCACTATCGTACCACGGGCCACAGTATGAGCGACCCTGGTACAAGGGTCAGTCCTAGTATGGAGTTAGATCGATGCATGTAAGGCTTGATAGTGAAATGTAACATAGCCTTTGACCATCGATTTGTTGTCAAACCACAAAATGTACCAAAATCACTAGATTGATTTCCTAGAGTGTTAGTCTGCAGTAGTATTTACACTCAAGGAAAAAGAACTGCAAGTTCGATTGTACATCAGACGTACTTGAGTGTGCACATGTCTTTCTTATTGTTTCGGACCACGGTCCCCACAAGTGCAACGAAAGGTTCCACACGTCAGTGCTTCTCTCCTAATCTAGTTCTATCTCATTGTCACATTCGAGTCCAATTCAGTCAAGGCATAACTAAGCACCAGTGCATATGTGTCTTGCGTGGTCAGCACCTGGCTGCTAGACTGCTGATATTACAAAGGATGGCTTGGCTTGTGTCATTTGATCTTTGCCCGTCGGTCAGTATTCAGAAGCCCAACAGATGAAAGCGTTCCTTTAAATGTTTTTAACTTGTTTTGGAGCAGCATGCAAAATGGTGCCCACCCAGAACTAAATTACCTCCTCAAAATGACAAAAAGCAGACCTGTTTCACCAGTAGACAGTTTACAGTATTTTGCATGCATGTTTGGTGAAAATATGAATAAACAAAACAAAAAAATGGTCGGAGAAAAGTTTTGTGAGATGACAGTTTTTGAGCGATAAACGTGCAATTCGCAAAATGTAATCTTAGCAGGGGCTTTGACATGAATTTTGTCAAAGTCTGCAGAGGAAAACAAGTTTGAAAGTAATTGTGTTGGAAAAAAACAAAGATTGGGTTGGTACTACCCGGACAGCTTGTGAAAAAGTAACAAATGCTGCCACAACCCACCCCAAGATTAAAATTAGAGAAATTGAAAATTTGAATTTGTACACTCTGAAAAAAAAATGCTCGTTTTTTAATTAAGTATATCGGTGGCAGTATCAGGGTAAACTGGTTCTGTCAAAGGTTGTCATGTTCAGCCTTTCCCACCTCGATTGGGACATACCTGTTGTGTCAAATTAACCGAACGATAAAGGAAGTGCAAGCTTTAACTTCACTAGGAAAATGTGGGTTGATGCATTCTCTTCATGGAAAAAAAAGTGAATCATTGACTGAAATGTGGAACCAGTTTAATAACCACTCTTGAAGAGGAAAAAGCGTCCCTTCTGGTGGCGGAAACTGTGTGTAATAGTGTTTGACAATTTTTAAAGCCTGCAAGGTAAATGGAGAAATCAACTCACCACCATTATCTCCATCTCGTTTTTCTGGCAAGACAAGGCTCAAGGTTTGCCATGTGGTGAAATGCCACGCCTATGTCAACTCGGTTCAATTCCGTCCATTTTATTGTATATTGGCAAATTTTGTGCTTGCGCTCACATCATGTCAAAAGGTAGTAAGACAATACAAAAAGACAGTACTCATATACAATCGGTACATAAAAAGCCTATTGTTAGTATAGGTATTTATATTTACATCACTCACACACCCCAACCCCATATTGCACACACACACACATGAAATAAACATTTAAATCACAAGGACATGAAAAACATACCTAGATTATAAAAAACAATACATAAAACACAAAACTCACCCACACCAAAGCCCAAACATAACACTTGACCGTCACCTATTTTGTATCAAATTTGGTACTTCTGTGTGCCGGAGCAAAATTTGACTCTTTTGCGGTAGGTTTCACCAATTTGCTCAGTGTTCCATTTATTTGTACAGGACATTTCTTACATTTTGGCATGTTTTATTTTCATACCCAGGGCTATTAATAACTGCAAAATATTTGATTTTGTTCATTACGAGTATAATGAATAGTCTTATAATTCACTTAAAAAAAAATCATTTTGCAAGCATACAAAACCTCACAGCAGCAAAACACAAAAACATACAAACCCAGTAAAAAGTGGTTTAGTGTTTACATGAAACACCTGTGTAAAATCTGGTAGCCAAGCAGCCGCCTACCACAATGGTCTTTCATGGCGTTTAATATCTTTGTCAGCATAGCAATGACAGAAAAATTCAGTTCTGTCGGCTTTTGTAGTTGCTTGCATGGCAAAGATTTTCAGTTTTGTCAGGTTTAGGTCATCAGCTGATGGTGTACGTGTATGAGAAGTGGATGCTCGCTCGGACTGTACCATGACAATTGTGATCAGCACAGGTCTTAGAGGGTGGCCGTCATGCTGTATTGGATCAAACCAGGCATCACTGAACACGGACACAATGAGCTCCGGGTGTCTTGTTTGGCAGGTTGCCTTATTCCCTTGCCTTGTCATGACCTAGTAGGATGCTGTAAAGTGCCTGTGCTGGAGCTGGTAGGACAGTGACTTGGTGTGGGCTGTGTGTGGTATCACTGTTAGTATTTTAGTGGCTCATCAGTTCTTTGTGGTGTCCCCCAGTTACCATACACGTGAGGGAGGTGCAGGAAGTGTGGCAGAAGAGGGATCCTATTGGTCTGTGGAAGGAAAAAGCATTGTCACTGCTGGACTGGTCACGAGGAGGAGTGAAGGTAGCTTTTGTCTGAATGAGTTCAGGAGTACATCTGTGTGCTGATAGTTGGTAAATATCTAGAGGGACAGTGAAAGGGGGAGAAAACTGAGTGTACAAGTGTTCTGTTGTGCATGTGCATGCATGGATTTAAATGAAAATTCACACCGGTGAAAAAGCTGTCAAAAAGTTCTGAAAGTGATTCCAAAAAGTGATCTTATAAATGTAACCAAAGTTTACTTTTTTTCACAAGAGAATGGAAATTTTGACTAGTAAGGGAAAGAACTGAAGCATATCCCATAACCGAGTTGCTACTCGGATTGATTTTTAGGATATTGGCAACGCCCCGGCTGCAACCCACTCCCAAACATGTAAATTAAAATAGTATTTGTGGTGAATTACTTATTCTCCCTCAAACTTCACATAGTGATAGATTTCTACATAACATTATTGAAAAGAAATATCACTGGTCCGATTGAACAGCCTCACATATTTTTCGATCAAGGGCGCGACTCTGATGGTGTATTACAGATGATTTTCATATTTAGTGGCACAAGACAGGTCACATGAACCTGGAGGCTACTCAGCAAGTGGCACCACACTTGTTTACACAATATTGGAAGGAAACTCTTCCTTCAGTTTTCAGAAGTGCCAAATAAGGAATTCTTTAGGGACATCAACATTGTTTGAATAGATTTATCTATGGTCCAGGAAGTGTTCATAACGGTGACTTTTTTAAGATGTTTCAAGCAAGCTAAGTGACTGGATCATGGGTTATCAGTGCAACTTGGGAGGGGACAATTGCTACAATTTACTTTTTTGAGGTGACACTTTTTCTTTCGGAGAGGAAGACATTGAGGAGAGCAAATAGGATTGAGGAGAGCAAGAGAGATCGACAACAGTAGCATGTCACTTCAAATTCTTTTCTGCCCCCGACTGCCCATACATTGTATGTATGGTTTGGTGATCTCAGTGTCCCTGCCATCTTTCCTGATTTTCAGTGTTGAAAAGTTTCATCCCTGTATTTTGTAAAACAAAGTGTGTGCCAGATCAAGTTGAGCATCAACACTTTATGCGTTTGCATGCAAAGAATTAGAGTGGAATGTGTGGTGTGTGGTCTTGAATTTGAATAGGCAGGCACTTCAAATTTTGTTGATATTCTCTCAATTGTGATGTTTCCCCCCCCCCCTATGTTTTTATGCTTGTTTGTTACTGCTGCGTGATTAGCTTCTCATAGGATCAGGTTTTGACATGCCATTGATCTGATCATGCTTCCGTGGACATGATCAAAACAAAACTTGCAGGAGGACTTGGGGGGGGGGGGGGGGGGGGGGGGAACATGCAACTGGGCTCAAATGCGGAGTGTCAATACAACACTGACTCAGCAAGTAGACATGCAGCTGGAACACCATTATACCAGCTGTGGTGACAAAATGGGTAGCCTTGGGGATGGGTAGGCCGGGGGATGGGTAGCCTTGGGTTTTGACTCCGGACTAGACCCCTGTATTTGTGGATTTTCTGCTGTGGCTCAGTTGGAAGACTGGGACCACACAGTTAAGTGCCGTCCACTTAATGGATGCAGTCTGAGAATGTTTTGGCTTAAGTTCCTGACCAACATTGCAGGTTTGTAGTGTCTGGCTGATGCTGGGATGTATCAAAGTAAGTAAGAGGGACAGCCCTGTCATGCACCTTCCAACCTGAATGGAAATGTTTTTGCATCATGGTAATGGGGCAAAAAAGAAGAAAAATGGACTTCCTTGACCCTTAGTGTCTCAAGCTTTAAGGTTTTGAGTCCATGGACGATGCTGTGAGCAGTCCATGAGAGGCAGTCTGAACCTGGACAGAGGTAGTTGTATACACTATGCCTATCTGAATTTCGGTGCAGATGTTGTGGTTGAAAAAGGAAAGAGCTTGTTAGAGGACTAGTGAGGGTAATATGCATAGTGAAAAGTTCCACAGCTTTTGGTGTAGGCTTTCGTTGTCATGCACAGTGAAACACTTTCACACGTTTTCTTTAGACTTATTGAAAAAAAATGAAAAGGAAATGAATAGAATAAGGGAAGGGATTAGACTTTTTTGCTTTCCCTAAACTGAGTATGTATTAATTTTCATAAAATGCTGGCCATGAAACATAGATCTCAGCAGCCCCCCTCCCTTTCTTCTCCCAAGTCTGGACACTTTATCATTAATAGTAATCAGTACAATTAATTCTGTTGCCTTCTGCCTTTTCAGAAAAATCGATGGGGAATACGCAAGCAAGCAAAGATCGATTCAGAGCTTCCATTGGACGAAATGTGCAACGTCTACACTGACCCCCAGCCGACATGAAAGTCAGAGGCTGGACCCTACCATCATTGCCAGCTCAAGTTAATCAGTCTAGTGTACACCCTGACTTTGCCACTCCAGATTCCCCCATCTGGGATTTCTTGTATGCTCAACAGCTATTGAGCTGCATTCAGTGGAGCTGTCGGTCCATTTGGTATTTTGAAGGGAATGTTTATGTAGTCTTTCTTTTTGATATGCATATTAGCTGTAGTGTGAAATTCTGACTGTTCAGTTTATTGAGAAAAGGGGCAAAGACATTGAGGATCAATAGTAAGCGTCCATGTGAAAAAAGGACTTGGTGGTTCATCAGTATTGCTCTTTAAAGAAGCCCGATTTTAATGAACCGTGACTGGATTGGGGGTGTGTACACTTAGGTTTTTCTGCTCATTCTTTTTTTTTTCATGTTTATGAAAAGGTTGATAAAATCTTGTTTTTTCAAATCATTGTACTGTGGTTCACTACTGCAATAAGCGACAGTAGTCTGCTATCCCAGGCAGGGATAGTAAACCACTGTTGATTACTGTGGGAGTGAGAGGAGCCGCAGTGTGTTAGATTAAACATAATTTTAGAAGAATTTCCTTGACAGTGTCCATTTGATCATCCGATGTAAAAAAGACTGCAGGTGGAGGCCCATATTGAAGAACTGTAGAATTGCTAATTCACAAACTGCTTTATGATGCCGTTTCCATTCAGTTTATACGTTTATAATGTAAATGTGTATTTAAGCTTTGCACAATAAGAAAGACTGTGCCAGATTTGCACATAAAGGTAAGCATATAAAAGCCACGATTTGAAATTGGGAAACAGATTTAATTCATTATCTTGTTCCAACGTACATTGAATTCATTGGGATCGAATGAACGGTTGTTGATTTACAGACAATTAAACAGAGGATGGGTCGAAATTGCTCGCGATAAAAGCGAGCGCGTTGGGACAAGCGCTTGAAATGTTGCTCCAAATTTGCTTGTGCCGCACAAAAAGCACGCTCGCTTTATCGCGCCTGCGATTTGAAGCGACGCTTGGAAAGCGTCAAGAATCAAAAGTTAATTCTTTCTCGCGAGCAAGCGTGTTCCTGGTGCCCCGTCGCGTTTGGAGTTGGTGAAAGTTGCACCAGTTCTTTGTTATCTTTGGTTCAATTCTTTCTAAGTTATCGCAAGCGTTCTCTTGTGCTCCTACTAACTGGATTTATTGACACCAGTCTCTTGTTCTGAACATACATGAAGCAAGTTTTTTTTAAAAAAAAAAACAAAAACAAAAAAACAAGAAAATCTTTGTGCTGTAACAGTAAAAAAAAACAACCCCCCCACACACGCACACACTAATACAGAAGTAAAGTGCTTAACTGCACAATTATTCAGTTGTTTACTTCACACAGACCACAACCATGGTGTACACATACATTCTCTTTCTCGCCTCCTCATCCAGACCATGATTGAATCATTTGATCCAAAACAAACCCCTCCTTCCTCTCAGTCATCCCCTAATATCTTTCACCTATTGAAAATATATTTTATCAATTATTGCACAATCTTTCACCTTTTGAGAATGATTAATAGTTATCAATGAACGCACAGTAATACGAAAGTATGTAAAACACATTTTTGCTGTTCTATACTGCTAAGTAATATCACATGTAACAGACAATAAGGTTTAATCAGTATGATATAGCGGAAGAAGATTTTTTTGTTATGCGGCAACCAATGATGGAATCTCACACAGCAGTGTGTAATCCAGCCTGTGTCAACTGGTAGTGCGCACGGGGGTCTTGGTGACCTCGTTACCGCGCGGGATAAAAAGTGCAAAGTTGCGTTAACTGTGCCTGTTTTGCATCAAGCTTGCTGCGACACAAGATGTGTAAAATGAAAAATTCTTTTTTCCCCGTGCAAGAGCAGTCTCTCAAGTGAGTTTTATGCCCTTCTTTTGGCTGTTTAAGCGCGGGGTTGGTTACTGTCAGCCCTTTTCACCATGCCACCACGAAGAAAAAACTAGCACACCTTTTGACAAAACCAGGGCGATTGCGTGGATACAAGATGGCATTGCAAAGGCTGAAGTGGCGCGACGACTTGGTGTGCATCATTCAGTTATTGTTAGACTGAATCAGCGTTTTAGGGCGACCAACAGCGTTGAAGAGAGGCCACGGTCAGGTCGGCCTAGGCAGACTACTCCCAGAGAAGATCGTTTCATCGAGAGGCAGGCCCTATTGCAGCGGGATACCACTTCCACAGCATCCAAAAGGCAGCTTCGTATGGCAAATA
This sequence comes from Conus betulinus, assembly GCA_016801955.1. Classification (NCBI taxonomy): domain Eukaryota; kingdom Metazoa; phylum Mollusca; class Gastropoda; order Neogastropoda; family Conidae; genus Conus; species Conus betulinus. The sequence goes on along the minus strand of JADBJO010021058.1, from coordinate 21,606 downwards.
ACACCATCCTCAGCCGTCAAGCCATACGAAACCGTCTTCACCACTTCGGCCTCAGATCACGTCGCCCAGCTGTTCGACCACGACTGCTAGCAGCCCATAGGCTGGCTCGCCGAGCTTTCTGCCATCGTCATGTGAGATGGAACCAACAACAGTGGTCCCAGGTCCTCTTTTCAGATGAGTCGCGGTTTAGTCTTGAACACAATGACGGCCGAAACTAGAGTTTGGAGGCGTGTTGGTGAACGTTACATTGATGCAGCTGTTCGCCAGACCAGGGCCTTTGGGGGAGGATCTGTTTATGGTATGGGGTGCCTTCAGCCTCCACCACAAGACACCACTCTACCATATTGATGGAAACCTCACAGGCATCCGCTATCGGGATGAAATCCTGGCGCCTTTCGTTGTTCCGACCATGCAACGGATAGGACCCATGGCAGTCTTCCAAGACGACAATGCTCGGCACACATAGGGCCCGGGTGGCCGAAAACTTCATTGTGCAGGCCGGCATCAACAGGATGATCTTCCCGGCGTATAGTCCCGACCTCAATCCCATCGAGCATATGTGGGATGAGTTGGGGAGACGTGTGAAGGAGAACCATCCACCTCCCAGAGACCGCCAGGATCTCTTCCAAATGCTGCAACTGGAATGGCAGAGAATCCCTCAGAGGGTCATCAGAACACTGGTCAACTCGATGAGGAGTCGCTGCGTGGGAATGTCTCGCCAATGGCGGTGGCCACACCCCACTATTGAAATGATTTTGTGAACTGAACAGATTTTGCGAACTTTGATTTCGACCCATCCTCTGTTTAATTGTCTGTAAATCAACAACCGTTCATTCGATCCCAATGAAATTCAATGTACGTTGGAACAAGATAATGAATTAAATCTGTTCCCAATTTCAAAATCGTGGCTTTTATATTTTGGAAATTGGTAGTTATCACCCCTGGGCTCAACAACATGTAAAACATAAGTATATCACCACCATACACCTGTGTTTGTGTATGGTGTAGGCTATTTTGTGCGTCAGTTTAACATTTGAGTTCAACACACTTAACACAATAACAGGTTCAACACAGGGAAAACCAACAAGACAGGTGCCTCTGTTTTCACAAAGTAGTAGATGAAGAGTTGGGGAAAAAAAGAAAGAAAAGTCAAATTACTCGCATTCACAAGTCTGGGTGATTCTTGATCTCTTTGTGCACTGAAAAAGACAAAATACATAATATCAAAATTCAACACATTGTTCAGGCAAAAAAAAAACAAAATAAAGACACAAGAAACTGCACTTCAGTATTAGCATGTCACTTTAACATTTTTGCTTGAAATCCTTCAGGTATTACAATTATGCGTATCAGTAGAGGAATGCCTTCCATTTTACACTGAAAAAAAAAAGCATTACCATCTATTAGTATCATTACGATAAATCATCACAAAACATTGGTAGTTTTACTAGTTCCCACTTTGCTTTCGAGGTAGTAATCCAGTGATCTGCACACTAGAGCTATATAAAGGATATCATTTCAAGACTTACTATCAATTAGGACTAATGTTCTTCTACTTCATTTGCATTCTATCATCTATCATGTCATGATTTTGAAACTATGAAAGCAAGTTAAATTATTGATAGCTAACCAAACAGCAGCCCACAATTTTTTTTGCTTTGCAGCATTCATATCACCACACAACATGACACAATGACACACACACACACACAGCCAGAGAGAGAGAGTGTGTGTGTGTCGGTCTCACACTCGGTTACACACTGATCATTGATTACACTTTTACTGTGTCACGTTAGCCTGTCAAATGAAAATTAATGAAAGATGTCACAGTCTGACATAAAACTGACAAGTGACATTGACAACGGTAAACAGTTACACATTTCACACAAGGCACAGAATGACGGATGGACAGTGATACAGTTCACAGAGAACAACTGTAACTAACACCCAAATCATTGGCACAAACACTGAAACGGTAAGTACGATCGGTGGAAAACACACAACAGTTCCATTGTACATGCTACATACCTGCAATGTCAGATATCGGCGCAGAGCCCTCACCAAGGATGGCGTTGACGAAGTCTGTAAACGGGTGAATTTTCTGCGGAGGCCCACCCCCAGTCTTCGCAGCAGTCCAGTCACTCCAGTCACGGAGCGCCACGCCACACCCCAAGGCTGACACATCAGCTGCAACCCTCTTCCATGCTCTGTTCTTCTTACGGATCATGTTGCCAGTATTTATCCGACACAACAGAACTTGCTGGTAATCTCTAATAGCCTGCAAGAGGACAAGAACCTCCGCATCTGTGAAGCAGCCTGCACGCTGTTTAGCAGCCAATTTTGCAAACAACATTGATAGCGACAGACATGCGCAGAACGTTTGCGGTTATTCAAGACATGCGCAGGAGGAGGGGAATCCCTCTTTTTATCTGACCTTCACCCTTTGCTTTCTGGACACTTTAGCACTTTTTCTTCTTATCTGCCCGCCTTCTTCAAACTGAAGATTCTGGCATCTACAAAGGTGTTCCAGTTTGCTGTGGAGTTTTGGTCAATTTATGCAGTCAGTGCTCACTACCTAATTGCATGGACAGTGGGCAGGGGAAGTGGGGGCCACCACACTCACTATTTCAGACCTCTAACCATACTTTGGTAGGCCCTACTTTGGAGTGTGGTGGGAAGGGTTTGTACTCTAGGCATGGGTGGGAGGGGATGGGTGGGAGAGATGGGAGTGGGGGATGGGGGTGGAAAAATGGGGTGGTGGTGGATCAGAGATAGGACTAAAAGTCCACCACCGAGGCTGATTGAATTGCCTCAGGGGGAGCTATTGAACTCTTGATGGTGCGGGGGAAGAAGGAGTGTTTACGGTAGTTTCGAGTTCTGCAGCTGGACTCCATGGCGTACTGGTGTTCATGAAAGTGCCAAGGTGGCGTATCCAGTTTTTCAGGAGTCTTGGCGCATGGTTGGTATCAATCATGTCACCATGGTGGTATTATTGTAGTGTTGTCAGGTGGGTTCTTCTTCAATCTTCCAGTGATGTCCATCTCAACTGGTCAAGCTTTCTCCCACGCTCGATGTTTGGCGGTAGCGGTTTACTACCCAGCAGGCAGCCCTCCTCTAGATCTTCTCGAGGGACGGTGTGGTGTTGTCAGTGTGCGGATCCCAAACTTCGCACGCATATTCCAGCTGGGGGCGCACCATGGTCTTGTAGGCTTGGTCTTTGATGGAGATGGATCCGATCTTTAGGTTTCGTCACTGGAAGCCAAGGGTCTTGCTGGCTTTCGTGGCGACGTTGTTGGTATGTTCTTCCAGCTGAGGTCGGTGGAGATGGTGACACCGAGGTACTATAGCGTCGGTGGAAGACTTCAGTGGGTGGTCTCTCAGATGTTTTCTGCCATCGCTCGCCAAAGTGTAGGGCCTCACCACTCGTTCTGGTGGAAGGACATCAGCCACTTTTCTTCCCAGTCAGCAAGCTTGTCCAGGTCTCTCTGCAGATTGTGCTGGTCGGCGGCTTTGGTGATTGTCTTGTGACAGGCCGTGTCGTCTACAAAGAGCCGTACGGTGGAAGTCAGGCCCTTGGGGAGATCGTTGATATAAAGCAGGAAGAGGAATGGGCCGAGGACAGAGCCCTGGGGGACTCCTGACTCTACAGGCACGAAGGTGGAGGTGACACCGTCAATGACAACTGCTTGCCTCCTGTCACTTAGGAAGTTCTGGATCCAGTTGTTGATGTTGCTGGTGATTCCGTAGTGCTGAATTTTGTGGTCAGGATTGAGTGGGACACCTTGTCAAAGGCATTCGCAAAGTCCATGACTAGCATGTCTGTCTGCTTGCCCTTTTCCCTACTGTAGGTGATCTCATCCACAAGGCCTATCAGTTGGCTGACACACAGGACCGCTGCTTTCTAAAGCCATTGATGTTCCCTGCAGAGGATGTGTGTTGCTCTCTGCATAGCCCATGATGTTGTGCTCCAGCACCTTTCCAGGTATGCTAGTTAGAGAGATGGGACGGTAGTTTGCTGGTCTGTACCGTTCGCCTTTCTTGAAGATGGGCGAGACCTGGGCGGTCTTCAGTCTAACGGAACAGTGCCAGAGTGATGGAGGACTGGAACAACAGCGTAAAGGCGGGTGCGAGTTCGCTGGCGAGCTCTTTCAGGAATATAGGGGTGATGCCGTCGGGGCCGGGAGCCTTCTGGTCTTCAGGTTTCTCAGCAGCTTTTGACACCCTCCTCCCTGATGGTGATGGTACTGCACTTTGGACCGTTGGTATTGAGGCTGAGCCCTGTCCTGGTTTCGAAGTCTTCAGGAGTGCAGGGTTTCCTCTTGCTGTATGCCGACTGGAATCGGCGGTTCAAGATCTCAGCCTGGCCCTGGGCGTCCATTACAAGGCGGCCATCAACCTTCAGGGAGAGAACATCGTAGATTCCATCTTCTTGCCTTTTACGTAGCCCCAGAATGCCTTGGAGACTCTGCCGCCATCTTTTGTGCTGTCGTTGATGAGGCGAGCTATATGGGTCTAGTAATTCCTGCGAAGTTGGCGCTGGACTTGACGCTTTCAGCTCTTTAAGTTCCTGAAGGTGTCCTGGGTCGCCAGGACTTCTTCCATTGCAGGTACAAAACACCGAGACAAAACCCCAAAGAATACAGGTACGAAAGTAGATCGCGCTGAGCCCACAAGGTTTGTACCCAGGAGGTGATCTTCTTGTAGAAGTAAGTTTACCGACGACATGTATGTGCGCCCCAGGTCAGATCACCCTCAAAGTAGGGACAACTGACAGGAACACTGTAGCTTGTGGGAATTTCATCCAAAAAGAAACAGCTCACTGTAATACCTAGCATCTGGCTATCGGCAACTAGTCGCTTGTGAACACCACAGATGGTAGCACCCAGTGTCACGCAATACAGAACTTAAAGTGCCATTTACAGAACCAGATTCCAAGTTCAACTTCCCTGTGAAACTCTCCTGCAGCTAAACAAACGAATGAGGAGCGAGTAATCGAACAAGCAGCAGTAGAGTGTTTGTCAGCTGACTTGACGACTGTTGAACTATCAGTCACAAAGGGGACTTATCCGGTGACTAAGATTCCAAATCTTACATGGGTTTCTACCTGACTTCCATGAACATTTGGAAGCCACATGCCCTGTCTTTTTAACAAAGAAAACAGACAAACACTGGGAAAAATGTATTTCCTGATGAACCTCTAGTGACTGAATACTGATGAGCACCACGACCACGGTAACGGTTACCACTACTTTGACTAGCTGGGGTGCTGGGATTCTGAACAGGACGAGGGGCAAAAATACCTACGACCTTTACTGACTGACCACGAAATGGAGGTCTATCTGACTGTCCAGAAGTACTATAGAAACAGTGGCAAAAATATTTACATCAGCCTTTCTGGAAAGGAGCTAAGTGGGATGGGCACGCCTGTGTGACTCAGCAGACTTGATCATAGCATTAAATGGTTTTCATCTTTTTCACACAGAAAAGTAGCCAAATCCTTAGAAAACACATTCTAAAAATGCTCTCTCAGAATAAGATCGACAAGACCTTGAAAAGATTTCTCAATCTTGGACAATGAAATCCAATGATCAAGAAGGCGTCTCAGTTCCACTGAAAAAGTTTCAAAGGGTTCATCTTGCACTAGGCTTTGACTCACGAAAACGCTCACGAAAACGCTTACGAAAACCGACTGGAGTACACTGAAATTTCTTCAAACTTTCTTTCAACAGTTCATAAGAAACCACAGAGAGCGAGCATGCGTTTCGAACCTGAACAGATAGCTGTCAATGTCATCTGTTTTTTCTTTAAAGGGAGGCAATTTGGAAAGGTAGGACGAGGGCGTTGACCTGGATACGCTAGTACTTTGTCCCTCACCTGAAATTAACCCTGACGAGAAATTTCTAACTGTATTCTTTTCAGTTTCTTCCATCTCGTGTGCTCTCTTGGCGGTTTCTTCTATTTATTGTGCTCTTTTAGTTTCCTCTATCTCTTTAACTTTAACTCTTCTCTTTTAGTGTCCTCTCTATCCTTTCGTCAAAATGTTTCCGCCTGCATTTACATTTGTCTCACTCTGATTCTCTCTTCTCTTTCTAAATCTTGCGTAATACATTTATCAACATACTCCAATAAAACCTGTCCTTCAAGACCAAATGCCTTACCACGTGTAAATATTTAGTGAAAGTTTGATCTTCGTCCACAGAAGACATATTGAAACACTAAGTCAGTGGACCAAATACAATCAAAAGAAAGTTTAGACACTATGTCCACTGAAATATATTTCAAAGCGGTTATTATTATTTTCTCACACAAACATTTATATCTATCACACTTTAAAAAAAAACGAAAAAACTACAACTAATTTTGAAAAGAACGAAACGAAAGTAATAACAGAAGTTTACGGGTTTGGGAAACGCAATCAATGATAGGTAATAAATGCATCAATCAATAACGGCAATAATGAATAAACATATGCAAAAAATCAATCAACAACGAATAAAATATTCAAACTCAACCAACAATGAATAATCATATGCATAAATCAATACACAAATGCATATATGAATCGATACAGTCTTGTGTTTTCTTTTATTTTGGAGAAAAAGGGGGGTTACTCTTTTTTAATGGCCCAGGCAACCAACCATACACATTCATTCAAGAGAAAGAATCCTCAGAAACGCTACAGAAGCAACACAATCCCCAAGTGAAAAGGTAGAAATAGAAACAATCAGAAGAGTAACAAAAGATAATCAAACTAAAGCCCGCAGAAGATGAAGAACTAGGCCCTCGTATCTCCAGAAACTATACAAAGGAGATACCCCGTTTCGCTGGAGACGGGAAAATAACTGAACAAGAAACAGTCATTCAACAACACACAACAATTCTCTCAAAAGGAAAGTCTGTAAACGTGTCCTAACTAATAACACGGGACACTACAAGGGGTTACAAAGAGAATCCTAACCCTAGCACAATTTCGAAGATAAATGTGAAAAGTTCTACGGGGTCACCAGATGTTACGGATGGAATGGATGGTGTCTGCAGGTGTCTGACCGACTCTCACACAGAAATTATGGATGCATGCACGACTCTTTCCAATTCACATACACACCCACTCACCCAAACACTGACAGCCAGGTAACAGAACACTTTTTTGTTTTTATGCTGCCCGAGCCATCAGACAGATAATAAACGCAAGAACATCAATAGTCGGCACGCCAACCCACAAGGCGTACACACAAACTATATATAGATTATATATATATTATATGATATATATATATATATATATATATATATATAATATTTTAATACTTCAGCACGCCAAACGGCGCACGACACAAATATATCTATATATAACTCGGTATCTACTATCGCTGCTGGTTCCAACGACGGCGTAGACGATGATGATAAAAAACGTGAAGAGGACGAAGATGACGGACGACACGATGAAGATGAAGACGACGTCTACAGCGTCAGGTCCGACATAAGACACAGAACTTCAGAGCTGTGGCTCAAAATCACTAGCACACTCACGGCGTCTCTGCGGGCGACAAAAAATGACAGTCTCACACAGGAGCTGTGGCTCACACACAGAAGCACAGAACGCAGCGACGGCCTTGCCAACAGGTCGCTGGTTCGAAACTCGGGAGCGGCGCTCTGGCTTGGCAGCAGCGGCGTCTCCAGCCCAAACTGGCTCAGCGGTAGTCGTGGTCCCCGGCGCAGTGGCAGGTAGTGGGAGTGTTTGTCGGCACTCAGGCCGGCCTCTCCACGCCGACAAAAGGTGGAGAAGAAGGGGGTAACACACAGCTACGGCCCCGACCCTCAAACAATTGGGTAGCCAGTCCCCCTCAGTCCAGAGAACACTTCTACCTGGGGAAACTGATTAACCACCGTGATTATCATGGTCTACTGTTCATTACAATCACGGACTACATATTCATTAGCCACATCCAATTTCAGTAGAACTTGAGACAAATATCATGCATATTCTTTCTTCAAAGCTACAACATTCCCTTTTCCGGAATCATAACACTACAACATTCCCCTTTTTCCGCAATCAAATCATCATACTACAGCATTCCCTTTTCTCGGAATCACAGCACTACACAGGAAAAGGATTTTCAATATAACCCTTTCAGAATCTAGTTTTCCAAATTGGGGAAAGGATTCCCACCTAGACCCTCTTCAATAAACCGTGAATACAATTCATTACACACAATGATTACTTTTCATCAAACTGTCTTTCGTCATGTCACAAATATTCATTTCTTCTTGTATAACGACAAAAATGTTCATTTCATTTCATACAATCACCAGATTTTAAAAGGTATCTTTTCCGACCCCCTTCAAGCGAGTGTTTTGGCCCTTATCTCCTGACACTCTAGGGGGCTTGGGCCACACCCGGTTCATGACTCCGGATGTCCCTCTGCTGCCCCTTTTTTCCCCATCTTGGGACGAGCCATGGCTGGGATTCGAACCCATGCCCCTCTGGACATGCTCATTTTCCACTTAATGACTCGCGCACTAACCACTGAGCCACTGGGACACACCTGATATTTGTAGGAAAGTTAAGCCTTATGAAGTTCACTTTTGTTCTTCCTTGACCAGATCCAGCTTGAACACCTCTCTGCCGCTTCTGCCATTGCTTTCAGGGCTCTGGTTTTTTTCCCTCCCTGCAACTGAGAGCTGTTTCATGAGGCTGTATGCAGACGTTCCTACAAACCCCCTAGCTCCAATTTCTGCAGTGAGGACTTTGACCTGATAGCCTTCTCTCCTCAGGCTGTTTGCCAGATCAGCATACTTTTCAGTCTTGCAGATTTGAGCTACCTCCATTCTGTTCTCATATGGCACCGTGAGCTCGATCATGATCAGCTGCTTGGTTAACTGAGAGTGGACTACTATGTTGGTCTCATGCCACTCTTGCTGATGATCTCTGGGTAACTCTTCCATTCTGGGAGGTCTGCAGTGCACTCCCAGTCATCTGCCCCGTCCAGCAGACTCTGCCTGCATGTTCCGAGTGGCACTGTTGTTCTTGGCCATGATTCGCTGCCTCCTGCCGTGAGAATGTTGCGGGTGCTTTTGGAGTCCTGATTTTCCCTTTTGTGGTGTTGGTACTAGCCCAGACTACTTGTACAATCTCTTTGAGCACTTGGTTGTGCCTCCATGTGTACCTTCCTTGAGCCAGGGCTACTTTACATGAGCTTAGGACATGCTCCACTGTTTGTTTTTCATGGCAGAGGGGGCATGAAGGATCGTCTGTTTTTTCCCCACTTCACCAGGTTTGCATTTGAGGGCAGAAGGTCATATGCAGATCTGAGAATGAAGCTGATCCTGAGAGGGCCATGTGCCAAATGTCATTCCAAGTGAGACTTCTTTGGAGTGCATTCTCCCACGTTTGTCCATTGCCCTTGCTGGCTCTGCTGGACTGCTTTTTGGAGTCTTTTTTTTGTTCTTCTTTCTCATCTCCTGAATCATCATGTCTCTTTTGGCTTTTCCTTTGCCTTTGACCACCCATTCAGTTTTTGGTCCACCCCCAGTCCTTGGACTGTTGGTCTGTGTGTGTCCTGTTATATTCAGGGAAAGATTTCCACACACTCTCGTTCACCAACACACAACTATTCAATATTCATATCAAGAGTGAATTAATACTCATCCACATCTAAAATAAAAATCTGTCGCTCACTCGGGAGCTTATTATCCATAGCATCAAAACTCTTCCTCTTCTCGCAAACCATAAACACCTTTTTTTCATCATAAAGTTCATAACTAGGTAAGACAGAATAAAAATCTTTTTTTTCCCTGAAGACCACTTCCTTTAACACTCGCTTCTATTCATGTTTTTCCGACAGTATTTCGTTTTGCTACCCTAACAAGTCATAGGATAATAGAATACATAAATGCTGTCCTTTTCTAAACAAATCCTTCACAAGTGCGCTGAGGAAGTTTCAATCGCTCCTAAACGAGAATACGGTTTCAGTTTGCTAATAAACATTGATGATAAATACCCGACTGCCACAAAAAACGGATGGGAGTCCCTCTTCAGCCGTCTGGATAGTTGAGTTGCCGGAATCACTGCAGAGACTGCCTAGCGCCTAACGGTTTCAGCTCACCCGGCTTTAACGGTGGCGCAGGTGAGTAGCAGTCAGGTAAACTTTTTTAACCGGCTTCCAGACGACTACCTACGGTTAGCACGGTTGCATGAAAATTTTGTGACTGGACGGGAAACGGTCCGTCACAAATTAGTGAGACAGTTGATTAGCGAACTTTGTGCGTTGTAGATGCTGTGAGTTTTGATACAGGAATTTTTGCTGAATCTCGGAACTGGCGTAGACTTTCAGCCCCTCTGTGATTTCTGGTTAACCTCAGAGTTGTGTAACAAATATTAATACCACATGCTCGCTCATTTGTTTTTCCTTGTGTATATAGCGATTTGTCGACCTTCCTCTGGGAGATGAGGGAAAAAGAGGAATTAGAGAGGTGGAGTTTGGATATCATTTCCCCCGTAATTGTTTTTCTTTTTGATTGCAGTCCCTCACTTTGTAAGTAGAGGAGGGGTTTTTGGCTAATAGCAGAATTTATAGGAGAAAGGGAAAAAAAAAGGAACAATCAACACATAGCAAATTAGGTTCTTCCCTGTAAGTCAGAGCAAGGTTCGCTATCCTTTGAAGGAAGTGACTGCTGCAAACGCGTGGCACATGCTCATGTGTGCTGAGAGTTAAAACTCAACATATTTTCTCAGATATTGGTTGTGTGGGCGTGTTGTGTAGTAGATCTTTTATGCTAGGAATGTCTCTCCTCTTTTCTTTGGGGTTGAGTGGGGGTGGTAGCATTTTAAGGTTGAGTATAACGGAGGGGTGGTAATAGAGTGGGGGGGAAGTCCCAAGGGTTGGTGTTTTGGGTGATATTTTCTTTTGGGAGTGTGTTCTGCTTTTTACCCGTGTACGTAGCTCAGATTTCTCTATAGGCACTTTTTTCCTGACTTTCATTTTCCTCCCCTCTACTTTTCCTTCTGTCTTGCTTTTTTCACTCTTCTGTATGGCCCTTTCCCACCGAGTGTGACTGATTTTTTCTTGATGCTTGTCGATATGTCAATAAAGTGTTGTCTTAGTTTTCCTTTGCCTCTGTTTTGCCGTAAGTGTGTGGCGATTCGCGGATCCCGCCTGGCCCCTCTCCTGAACCTCGTCATTTTTGACAAAGAAAGAAAGAAGAAGAAGAAGAAGAAGAAAAGAAGAAGAAGAGAGAGAGAGAGAGATAGAGAGAGAGAGAGAGAGAGAGAGTTTTCCCCCTTCCTCCCCAATAGTTTCTCGTGCAAAGCGGCGATCAGAACGCTTGTAATGGCTCCAATTAGATTGTCGGAAAACAGGACAACGACCAATCAACGACCGGTATTCTGGGCTACTTCCCAATTTGCAGGATACTGGCGGTATGAATGGCCACGAAAAACCAAACTTCATTCACTTAGACAAGGGAATGAGCACAAGTTTCCTGAATATGGAAGTCAGGATATTTCAAAAGGTCTTTTGTTTTATTTTCTGCACTGAAAGAGTATCATGAGAAAAACAACATACGCATGGTCTGCGTTGTTTGTAGACAGATACGTGCCTGCCTGCCTACCTGCCTGCCTGCCTACCTACTTTCCTACCTACCTACGCAAATACATATAAAACAAACATGCATATATAGATACATATATGCATGCATGCATGCATATATGCATTTGCACACACACACACACATAAATATTTACATGCATACATTTTTAAATAATCACTCATTCCTTTGCGTGTTCTCTGAAATCTTTAATTCCGCTCCACTTGGTATCTCTATCTCTGTGTACTTCAAACTAAAATTGTGTTGTACAACATTGATACAAAAGAGTTACGATTATATGATATATATATATGATTATCCCCCCCCACCCCACCCTCCTACTCCCCTTCCTCTATTCCGTCCTTTCCACCCTGAGGCCCCCATTCCCACCCGCAAACCTTCTCCTCCCCCACCCCTCCCCCCCGCATATGCTCCAGTCCTACTAAACTTGTTTCATTTGATATACTTTAATTCCCCCGATCAACATACACTAAAGCTAAAAAAAAAAAACGACCTAGGAAAAGTAAATATTTTACCTATCTTACCACCCATCCCAACCTTCCCCTCTTGTCCCCTAACACAGTCCTCTCTCTCTCGCACACAGAGGCACAGGCACACACACAACGCATACACTCATACGCACCTCTCTCTCTTGCAGGCGCATCGATGAAAATTCTTTCACATTCTCTCTCTCTCTCTCTCTCTCTCCTCTCTGTCTGTCTGTCGGTCTGTCTCTCTCTTCTGTCTGTCTGTCTGTCTCTCTCTCTCTGTCCCCACGTCCTTTTCTCTCTCCGGCTGGCTCCAATTCTGTTGTCAGTGCTTTAGTCAGCTTTACATATCTAATACTGTTTTAAAGCACAGTTTGAAAGTCAACATCTGTCAGTTTCAAGGCTGGTTCATGAGGTGATTCCGCCTTGACCAAACACGCCTAGACCCAATCATGACAGACATGCTCAAGTATTTTGCGATTTGTTTACACATTTGGTTATGGGCAGTCCTAACATTGAAAGTCCTGAAACCACTCTTTTATGAACCATGCCTAGTGAACCTATTACTAGAACAACCACTTTCGTGCTAAATCCGGCATCACTAAGAGCATAGTGAAGAGGCAGGTACTTTTAAAATTTGCTCTCATAGCATGTGTGTATAATGTGTCAAATGGGTTTGAAACCTCGATGACGAAAGCCACCGAGTTTTTCGATGGTCGATGAAGCATGAAGAGACGGGAATGTGAGAGCTATCTAACACTTCACTAATGCCACCAGAACTACGAGACAATAACATGGATACTAAAACTGCTGCCCATTTTGGTGTTACACGCCTCAAGACACCAACTGCCGATCGTCTGAAGAGAAGGTCGGTTCTCTAATGAGCGTTCAGGCGCGCCGTAAGGTAGGCTTTGTGTGGTATTACGGTTTTTATGGCAGAGTGCTAAAGCATTTCCTTTCTTCTCCGCGACCTCATCGAGTCCTTTGTTATTCCTCGCTTCAGATGACATCGTTAACTTCCAGAACCCGACAGTTGTTTGAATGACATCATTTTTCTTTTTTTTTTCTTTTCTTTTATTTTATCGGCGCGTTCTTCTCAAATTGTACAAACCTGTTGCACCGTCCTTCGACAACAAAAGCAAAATCTTTTGGTTTCTTCACAGAATCATCATGAAGCTATATATACTTTTTAGATGTTGCTCTGTCTCTATTTCTCTGTCAGTTTTCAGTCTGTCTCTCTTTTATCTCTATGTCTGTCTGTCTGTCTATCTCTCTGTATGTCAGTGTCAAGTGGGAGTACACCTGACGGGGGGGAGGGGGGGTGTGTCTTATACAGGTAACGTGTAGTGGCAGAAACGGAGCGAGCACTCAAACCTTCACACCACCACCACCACAAGAGAGAGGAAATTTTAACAAAACTTATTTACTATACAACCATTCACTCGCACTAGCACTCCAGACGGCGTAAGGACTCTAACAAAGAAGAGAGAAGATAGCCGAGAGAGAGAGAGAGAGAGAGAGAGAGAGAGAGAGAGAGAGAGAGAGAGAGAGAGAGAGAATAGGGGAATAGAAGAGAAAGGTACTACCTAAGAACTAGCTGTCCTAGGGGACAAAGTAAATTGAAACGGACAAGAAAAAAAAACTCCCAAATACCCCAGGATCCCGCTACTATCCCAACCCAACCCGCTACAACGACATTCAGAAGAAGGACGGAAAGAAAGTCTAGAAACAAAGCTACATATCCAACAGCACCTACACAGCGAGAATTAAACAAAAACGAATCAGTAACACAGCCTTTTAAAACACACACACACACACACACACACACACACACACACACACACACACACACACACACACACGCAGACCAAAATAAATACCACACGAAGCGGTAACTTAAGTCTATGACTGAGGAGATTCGCAGAGGGAGGCGGATTCTGTAGAGAGGTGAAGAGAAGAATGCTTCCCCAACTAAATCACTGCAAAGAATACTGCCACACTAAGTTAGCCCTAACGAACTGAATCGCTTAACCCTGGCTAAGCTCAGTAAGTAAAGCAAACTAACCTCTTCTCACCAAATGAACACCGAGTATCCAAATCTAATAACTAGCTAAGAGCTTGAGTTATTTCCCCTGAATTCCAACGAAGGAAATAACCCAGTTGTTTTTAACACTTCAGAGCGTTGAGAACAGCAATCTTCAAACCCCGCTGGCCAGAAAACGGGGTCCGAGCTCAACAGTTTCTTTTCCTCCCGGTGTAACAGCCCGTTCTTACCCCCCTCTGGAACTTACCCCGGGGTAAGTCTGGGCTAGCCTGCTTTTTACCCCCGGGGGTCATTCGAATCTTCCTCCACCCCACCCACCCCACCCTTCAAACAAGAGAGGGTTATTCAGGGTTTTCCTCTGCCTTTTCCCCAACACGCACACCCGCCTTAAAAAAAAATTGTGTTAGCCTGCATATTTACACCCCCCTCCCCCCTTCCTATATACAGTCAGTTGGGTTTAGACAAAGTGTAGTTCTAGACTCTTCTCAATAGATGGACCTCCTACTTCCCCATGCCCCCCCCCCCCCCCCCCCCCCCCCCCCCCCACCCACCCCACACACACACACACACACACACACACACACACACACACCTGGTCACTAACAGATACGTATTAACATTTCTCGCGCTAGCTTACATGCGTGGGTCAATATTCGGGTGTGTGTAGTACGCCCGTGCATGCGTGGGAAAGAAAGACGGCTACATGCCAATGTGACCAAGTGCCAATGTGACCAAGCGTAGTTGTGACAAAATGTCGTTGTGACCACGTGTCGTTGTGACCAAGTACCGTTGTTGCTTCATCCCGTTTTGCCTCTTTTTAACTATTTTACAGCTATTTAGAGTCTCTTGAGTACCTGTGTACCTTAGCTTGTACAATGCAGATGACTAGTGGTCAGTGCCACTGACCACTGGTCATTATGACGTAAATCGGAGATTTTAACTATTTAACAGCTAATTAGTGTTTCCCCGAGTGCTTGTGTACCTTGTACAATGTAGATTACTTGTGGTCAGTGCCACTGACTACTGGTCATATGACGTAAATCGGAGATTTTAACTATTTCACAGCTAATTATAGTCTCCCGAGTACCTGTGTACCTTGTACAATGCAGACGACTGGTGGTCAGTGCCACTGACCACTGGTCACTATGACGTAAATCAGATATTTCGACTATTTTACAGTTAATCAGTGTCTCATGAGTGTTTTGTATACCTTGTGCAATGCAGACAACCAGTGGTCAGTGTCACTGACCATTGGTCACTTTAATGTATATCAGAGATTTTAACTATTTTTTTTACAGCTAATTAGTGTCTCCTGAGTGCCTGTGTACCTTGTACAATGTAGATGACTGGGGGGGGGGGGGGGGGGGGGGGTGGTCAGTTGGGGGGGGGGGGGGTTAGTTCCAGCTAGTCCTGGAATGACCCGGGGGTAAAAGCAGGCTAGCCCAGACTTACCCCGGGGGTAAGTTCCAGAGGGGGGGGTAAGAAAGAATGGGCTGTTAGACGCTTAAATGTATCAGAAGACGCCACACTCAAATTCTCAACACACGACTGACAAATTTCTTGTTCCAATCACCACAGTCACACACATTGGTGTTGAACAGTTAAGAAAGACCTAACATCAGCAGCAGCTAGATAGGAGAGCAAATGAACTGCTTGTATGTGCGCTAGACAGAAGAGGAAAGCCTATCAACTAAGGGCTAATCCCCTTAGACTAAACACCACAGATCCTACATCCTAGTGTGTAGTAACAATGAAATAACACACACCACCAAGAATAAATAGTCTTTCCTTTCTTTTTGTGAACTGAAGTAGATAGACTATGTAAGACTGATTTTCGCGCAAACACGGTATCGGAACTAAGAAAGTGTCAAAGTTTGCTTTGTAACCAAAGCACCAAATCCTTGGCCAGCCTGCCTACACCTACCTTACTACCACAGTCGGCGTCTTGGGTACAGGCAAATGCAGACCAAAATCCTAAATCGGTACAAGCACTGATACCGACGACTCGCTGCACAAGCAAGACCTATTGATCTAAAGTTCAAAACCCCTTCTATCTCCACCCAAGTACCTATTCTAACTAAGGTTATGAGAAAAGGGCGAACGGAATTCTAGAAAGAACAGCCGGCGGTACTAGTCAAAACAAGACAAAGACGAGACGAACGCAGAACGGAAGCGCCGAAGGTCCGACCACGGAGCGCGGAAGCTCTACTGCCGACAGCACCCCCAAAACCGGTCCGCTCCAATGGGTTCCCTACTGACTCTAGAACCACCCAACCAACCACTCGTTAATACATGTAGAGAAAGAAAGACAGGTCTCTCGAGGGTCGGGCGGTAGTGAGTCCAGAGTGTCGCTTTTTACACTACCACATACACATACCTGTACCCCGCATGTCCACCATAATTATCAAGTGGAAGTATACCTGACGGGTGGGGGGGTGGGGGGGGGTGGGGGGGGGGAGTGGGGGGTTATTATACAGGTAATGTGCAGTGGCAGAAACGGAGCGAGCACTCAAACCTTCACATCACCAGACCACAAGAGGAGGAAGTTTTAACAAAAGTTTATTTACAATACAACCATTCACTCGCACTAGCACTCCAGACGGCGTAAGGACTCTAACAAAAAGAGAAGATAGCCGAGACAGAGAGAGAGAGAGAGAGAGAGAGAGAGAGAGAGAGAGGGATGAAGAGAGAGAGATGAGGGGAATAGAAGAGAATGGCACTACCCAGAACTAGCTGTCCAAGGGGACAAGGTAAAATTGAAAAGGACAAAAAAAAAAAAAAAAAAAAACCCCTCCCAAATACCCCAGGATCCCGCTACTATCCCAACACAATCCACTACAAGGACATTCAGAAGAAGGACGGAAGAAAGTTTCTAGAAACAATGCTACATCCAACAGGGCCTACACAGCGAGAATTAAACAAAAAAAACGAATCAGTGACAGCTTTTAAACACACACACACACACACACGCCAGACCCTCATATCATTCCACACGAAGCGGTAAACTTAACTCAAGAGTCTTATCATTCCACACGAAGCGGTAAACTTAACTCAAGAGTCTATGATTGAGGCGATTCGCAGAGGGAAGCAGATTCTGTTGAGAGGCGAAGGACGTTGTTGGCTGGTCTCCCGGTCAGAGGTGAAGCAGGTGTTCCCCAGAGAAGGGCGACGAAGAGTTCACCACCACCAGCTCACAGGTCTGAACGAAGGCTGGTGCCGGGGCTAAAGTTAACTGCAGGGTCCGCAGATGCTGGTCGCCCAGCCGGCCCAAGAAACGGAGGTTGCAGAAAAGGGGGGGGGAAAAAAAAAAAAAAAATGGGGCGAAAAATCCCGCCCTACGGCGGAGATCAGTCTCCAGACAAGAAACCACCGCCCTACAGTCCTTGTAGCAGTCCATGTGTGGCAACGTAGTGGGTCTGGCAATGCGTCACAGTATCAAGGGTCACAACATAGTAAATAAGGTCAACAACGTCGTTTTTGTCACTACCAAAAAGGACAAATAAATTAGAATAACTTCTTTTTTTTTTTCCTTTTACTTGACTTCTACAAAGGACAATCTCCTTAGTCAATCAGCGCTTAAATAAAAACAATTAGAATTCATCCACACTTCTGTCACGCAAACATGTAGGACACAGGACACGAAGAGAACGGAACCAAATGTAGGGGCGATACGGCGAAAATTCCTCGCTCCACGGCCTAAATGTTTAGCCGTTCACACGCTCATGCGTTCCACGATCCGTCCCGTGTCTATGAAGCGAAAAGGAAAAATGAAACTGACATCTGATATCCTATCCAGCCAGAGTCACATATTGAACGAAAGAAAATGTCCATCACATAATTCAGTCCGATTCGACCTTCAGAAAAGAGGGGAGATAAGTATTGACTCAACCCGAGTAAACGAAACACACACACAGCACACACACACACCACACACACACACACACACACACACTTGTCTTCCACTGACCGAAATGAAGGGATATTATATAGTTAGAGATTTTCAATCTGGTCCGAAGTGACAGAACTCTAGCAGCTATGGACAGAGAACGCAATCAAAGACCATGCGTTTCTATAATTTTACAACATGGACATAGGTGCATATCTCGACACCAGTTTCCTACTAGCTCCCCCGCTTTGGAGCAGTTACACACAGAAAAGGGGTGCCTGAGCCAACTGCAAATTAGGGAAGAAGAAAAACCTCTCAACCGCTGAAAGGCTGGAAAACTAAAATGAAACAATACGCTGTCCAAAAACAGAACATATAGTTACCAGAACGGCGGGTGGGCGAGGTGAAGAACGATCCACTTCCCGGTCCAATGAAGGGTGGAAGCCAAAACCGTGACGGTCCACACTGAAGTGGACTCCAGATCAGTGACGACCTAAGGTGCTTCTTCCAGCTGGCAGGGACAGGGATCCCAGGGGTGACGAGTGGAATACTTTCCACCCACCGAAGGGTGAAAGCCTCTTCCACACAACCCACAGCGAAGTGGATTCAGCAAGAAGGGTGCAGCTGGCAGAGATAGAGAGATCTCTCCGACTCGGAGGTCCGTAAGCGAGTGTGCCAAGCTGGCAACAGGTAAAAACCGCTCACCTGTGGCAGCTGACACAGCTAATAATGCACCACGTGCAAAGCGAGAAGCATAAGGATTTATGCCGAACACAGGCTCTGTACTGGATGGGGAAAAAAAAAAAAAAAAAAAAAAAACTAGCAGCTAAAGAAGGGAACCACGAAAAAGAACAGAAAAAGACAGCTTTAAAAGAAAAATGAAGAGAAGTATTAGAGGATGGGAACGAAAAGCACGGACGTAGCGCACCCAGCGTGACAAAAAAAAAAAATAGCCCACTGGTTGACAGCCGGCCAACGTAGTAAAGAAGTCACTGGTAACACTCCAATTTATACTGGGTTTAAAAGAAAACGATTTATTTTTTTCAGCTAAAAGTATGTGCGTCCGTGACAGTCAGTCTGTCTGTCTGTCTGTCTGTCTGTC
>JADBJO010021057.1:5000-30239 GCA_016801955.1 Conus betulinus | reverse complement strand
AGTGCTTAGAACTTCATCTCTGGCTGAGGCTAGGCAGCAAATAAGTATTCATAATAATAAGAAGAAGAATATAATACAAGGATCAAGGGTTCTACAAAGAGGTAACTCACTGATTGAATTTTCTTCCATCAGACAACTTGACCCTCTGATCGTCTTCTGTGACTGGTCCAGGAAAATTCCTGCACACAATTGTAAACACAGGGGAAAATGTAGACACACATGCTCACAGTAAACACATAGGCACACACACAGACACATACACAAGCATGCATGCGCACACATTAACACAAGAAATAAGCATAATGCAAAAGTACTACATAACTTTACAAAAAATCAAATCAAATCAAACGTTCACACATACACACATTGACATACACAAGAAATAATCAGATCCATGTTTTTTTCATCAGTTTGGTATATAAAAAAACAAAAAAACTGTATACGTTGATTTAATAGGTCGTTTCTGAGTTCCCACAGACCAGAAAAAGCACCCTCTTTTTATAACCAACCAACAGACTGTGAGGCGTTTATAGACGATGCATTTAGTGGTCTTTTGTGACATCTGGCCCTCACTCCCAACAAGAACATTTGGGTTTGGACTAAATTATCAAGTTTCAAAAAGATTGACTGAGGGCGGAAAATGAAGCAAAATTTGGAAAAAGAGGGAGTTAATTACCGCCATGGACACAAAGTACAGAACAAAACACTGTACTTACTTTGTCTGTGTCCTTGGCGGTCACTAAGCCCCTCTCCAAACTTCAAATTATCAAGCCTACTAGAACAAGCGCACAGGCTCAGCAGTCTACCATGCCCACCCCGCCTTGGCTTAAGGCTGTGTCAGGCCAATCGACACAGGCTAGAGAACCATGGCTACATCAAAATGTTGTTATGCTCTGCACAGTTATGCGGGGATTGTCTTCAGCTGTGACAAGCTCCTAGCATAACATTATCAGTCTCCAAAATCCCTTGAAGTGAGAGTGTAGCAGCCATGTGGCTGGCTAATCAAAAACGGTCACACATGTAATGTTCTCATCCCCAGCTGATGCATTTGTACCATAGTGTTCAAGTACTTTGGCTGTTCGGATGATCCCTGGAGTCTTTTAGCCAGGGTACGACAATAACAACAACAAAACTACCATGCCCACCCGCCAATACCCTATTATCTGTCACAGCTTTCTGTCCCATCCATACACTCCTCACCTCCTCCATCAAAGCCTCCACCCCCATACCCCCTTTACTTCCCTCCTGGCTCTCTTCTTCTAAAATATGTGCCCTGCCTTTCATCCGAGAGGACCACACGTCCTGAATGACCGATCTTCTGCAAGGTAAACCAGTGATCGGCTCCATTGTAACACAACCCTGTATTCCTTCTCATACAGCTTCCTCTTTCTCTTCTGTTGGTGTAAACTCTCCTCTTTAAGATGCACCATTTCAGAACAATGGCTGCTGTGAATGCAGCCACCATTTGGTTCAAATCTGAAGTGTCTGACAAACCTGTTTTTTTACAGCTGGTGTTGAGTTTGACCGAGCGACACCACTAGGTAACTGTCAAAGATGATCATGGAATGTTAAGTATCCGATGTACTGCTAACTGGTAACAATGGCTCAATAATTGTTAACTGTATGGGTACATCTGCACCTGCCAGACTGTCTGGGTACAACCGCATATGACTGTCTGGGTGTGTCTACACGGGCCTGATGCTTCAGTATCAGTGTGTGAGACAAAACAAGAAGTGATCTTCACCATTATACATCACTTTGTGGTTTTCAAAACAATGGTGAAGGACAATACTGGTCAGCGACAAACATCAACAAAACACACAAACCAACGGACATGCAGCAATCTACATCCATTACTAGATGCTCAATAGAGACTTGGTATGATCTGGATGCACAGTATTTGTCTGGTGGGTTTTTCTCTGAAAACAAGTAACTGTACCTGGATGGCCGAAGTTCAAAGTGTAGTCACAGAGCTTGGTAACTGCATGAGTGTTAGACAGAAAAGGTGATCCAAGGGTTCAATACCGACTGACCTGCAGGTAAGGACAGAAGTCAGCCAGCATGACCGATCCTCCGTAGCGGTTCTCCTGTCCTGGGGTGACCCCCTCCAGCTGATGCTCACTGAAATACTAAGCCACAAACACCACCTCTGCAGGCATCAGAAAGGACGTTCACCTTGAACACAGTTCATAACACAGCTCCTAAGCCAAAACAGTCCATCACTGGAAACAGTCCAACTCAAACACTCCCATCAGTCAAAACATTATGACCTAAAAATTCATCACCCTGTGCACTCCTTGACCTATTATGGTCTATTAGTCAGAGCACTCAGCAGCAAACAAGGTCCGTCATCCAAAAACACTTCATCAGACAAAATGCTCTATCTGCCAAAATACTTCACAAGCAAAACCACTCCATCATCCAAAACATTTCAACTGTCAAAACATTCCCTCACCTGGAAAAAACCTCCGTAAGTGATAGCAATCCACAATCCAACACTCTCCATCAGTCAAATCGTTCAATCACACAGAACACTTGGTTAAAGCAATCCATCAACCAACACCCTCCCTCAGTCAAAATAGTTCATTATACAGAACAGCTAGCACCAAACAACAACCAGTCACCCACACAGCAGTGTCTCATCTGTCATCTACAACAGCCACTTCACCTCAATAACAGTCCCCATCCAAAGTCCTCACTCAGCCCCAAACAGAACAAGCCCTCATCCAGAAAATCCACTCACCCATAACAACAGTACAGTCTCTCATCCGCTGACACCACTCATCCAAAACTGCCACTCGCTCAAAATCCACTTGCCCAAAATAGCTACTCAACCAGAACAACACAGTTTCTCATCAAAAATTAATCCTGACCCAAAACAGTACAGTTCCTCATCCAAACCAGGCTCTCTCCTAAACCAGTATAGTCCATCATCCAAAACTGCCTCTCATCAAAACAGGACAGTCCCTCATCCAAACCAGGCTCTCTCCCCAAACCAGTACAGTCCATCATCCAAAACTGCCTCTCACCAAAAAGGACAGACCCTCATTCAAAACAGTCTCTGGCCCAACATAATGAACACCTCCTTACCCTGATCAATGCAGTCCTTGATCCAAAACAGTCCATCCACATGTTTCTTCACCCTAAAAGAGACCCTCATTCAAAAGCAACTTGCCTAAAACAGCCCCTCATCCCAAACAGACTGTAATAACAGCTCCTCACTCAAATACAAACTTTGAGTTAGCTCTAACTCCAACCCCTTTCCTTCTAAGGCCATACTATACAAAATGCTTCTTGGCACAACCAATAACAGACTTGTCTGCTCTGAAATTGCTATTAGCGTATTTGCACAAAAAGAGTATATCCGACACAAAAAGTGAACAGATCTTCCAGATTTGAACAAAAGCAGGGGGGTGGAGGATGGGGAGGAACTGTTTTCCCTAACACCATAGGCACTATAGCAGAATGATTGCAATGCCCCAACTACCGTTAAAAATAAGTTCTACCAACCATTTCATATCTGGTTTACTGGCCTACTTTGGCACAAATTTGCGCTCTCCCTCTTTTTTTTTTCCGTTTTCCGTTTTCCTCTGTGTGTGTGTGTGTGTGTGTGTATGTGTGTGTGTGTGTGCGCGTGTTTTTAGCAAGTCATTATTAAAGGGCCTAAAGTCTTTACAGTTGTCCCCAAGTATTGGAATGTCATCAACGGAAGCAAGCACAGCCAAACATGATTAGCAAGAGTTGTTGCCCTTCGGTCAGAGCACTCAAACCGGCACACCAAGACACCACCATGATTATACTCTGCAAGTGTGACTGCTGCTCAACAACTTCATGCCTTGACCCCCCCGATGTATTTCATAGTTCCATCATAATCCATCTTTTTCTTCGTGTGTCAAAACTTGTACAAAGTGCGGCAAAGTCATGCAGGTCAACAGGTGTGCAAACACACATACCTGGTACTGCACAGGCAGAGGTTTTTCATACTGCACCAGGTTGCACAGGGCAACGGCGTGTCTGTTGTGCGTGCAGTCCGTCCACAACTCCCCCCTCTTCACACGCCGACAGTATGGGTAGATGCTCTCATTCCTGGCCACACACACACGCACGAAACATTAGGTCCTGGCCGTGGATAAAGGGCTCGTTCAAGGGCCTTGGGTTCTAATCCTCTTTTCCTTGGGCCAGGTCAGCAACAGACCTATTTACTCTAACAATGTCATTGGTGTATTTGAAAAAAAAAAAAATTTCTCTACAAATAGCGTGCACAAATGTTCCAACTTACTAAAAAAAAATTAATATCTTTGTTTGTTTACAAAGAGCCTGCACAAGTCTTCTAAATTTCACAAATCACTAGGGGGTGGGGGGAGAAGGGGGAGCAGGGAATTTTTTATCTACCAAATTTTCGTAAAAGTAGATGGGGCAGGGGTGTGTGTTCATCTGTCAAAATTTTTACAATAGAGGGGGCAAGGGGGAGGGGAGGAGGTAGGTGCCATCACCCACAGGGTAGAGGGATATCTGATCTTGCAATAACTTCACTAAGTACGGCTATTCTATCTCAAATTACTTTCAAACCCAATTCATCATACTCTGGCACAAATTAACACTTCTTGCTTTTTTTTTTTCTTTAAATATTTCATGGCCCGTAAACCCCGCTACTGTTCCCACATACTGGGAAGTCGTCTAAGAACTACAGACGGTATGATTTTCTACACAAGCATTGTCAACAGTTGTCACTCTTTGGTCAAAGCACTCAAACACGAACACCAAGACAACACCATGGTTAACTGCAAGTGAAATTACTACTCAAGAACTTCTGCCTCCACATGTTTTCCTTTAGTTTGTTGCAATTATTGTATTTTCACAAATGATTACAAAATACTGCGAAATTGTATAGCTTAACAGGTCTGTAGCAATTCTTCTCTTTGAAGTCTAAACCTGTGCAGGCCCCAACCCTAAGTCCTTCAGACAAGCCTCATTGTCAACACCAGGGCTCCCATTGAGGAAAAACATAAAATTCCTAGAAGTCCATGGTGAATCCAGCTGGCATGCCCCCCCCCCCCCCCCTCCCCAATCATCTGGAAAATTTTTTGAACTTGCTTTCAACATGGTACCCAAATACGCATCCAGTAGTGCATCATTCCCACTGTGGTCAAGATCATTTGTTCTTACAGTTTGTCGCGCTCTTTCACATCCATAGCATCTTCCCCAAAGCACAATATCAGGAGGTGATATAGTTTTGCATTTGGGTAGACCAGTTGGCAAATGCTCACTCTAACAAAGTTTACATGAAATTGCATGATGCTATGTTGTCAGCTGACACACCAAAATAACAACCAGCACTCTGTGGATATCATTGCCACCTTTTTCAATTCTCACAATTTTATTTCACTGAACCCCCCCCCCCCCCCCTCCATTCTTGCCTTTACTTTTCTCTAAATCCACAAACTGGAAGCCCTGGAATTCTTTGTGTCTGCATGCTGACCTCCCTTGGAATGATTCTGATATGATTAAGTAAGGACATGTGTACCTTTGCTGCTGCTTCTTTATTCCTCAGAGAGAACTTTCAGGTGTACCATTAGTGCCATGTCAGCTTACTTCTGTTTGTAATTCCACTGCAAAGTCAGCAACATTCGGTTTATCTGGAATGCCTAAACACACCATTAGTGTGCATTTTCTTTTTAGTACATGTACCACCCACCCCACCAGCACACAAAGACATAGTTGTCTGTAAAGGATAAAATGGGGATTTACCCGTGTGCATGGCATTTTGCTATTTTTTTAACAAGGGATCTCCATTTAAAGTCTCATTCAAAAAATCTAGTGAGGGGTGGAGAAAACTCACTTGTACCGGTTTTCCCTTAAAATTCCACTGGACTACTTTACCACAAAAACAAGCATGTTTTTTTTAAAAGAGTATGCATGCATACTGTCATGGGGAGAACATACTGTACAATGGCTAGTCATGAAGCATATAAATGGCTGCCTTCCCTCGCCCTCGTGATCACCTTTCCCTTCCCCCTTCTCCCTCATCTTCCTCCGTCTCCAAGTGATGGCCTACCTTGCCAGGCGTGTGGAGATCCAGTGGTAGCAGCTCTGGGTGACAAACTCACAGCCCAGGTCCTGTCCCCATTCATAGTCCTCTGCCATGGAGTAGTCTGCCTTGTACCACCTGTTAGTGGTTATCAATATATCACCTCTTTACATGTTTGTGTGTGTGTGCTTGTTAGAGTGTGTGTGTGTGTGTGTGTGTGTGTGTGTGTGTGTGTGTGTGTGTGTGTGTGTGTGTGTGTGTGTGTACCTCTTAACATGTTTGTGTGTGCTTGTGTGTGTGTGTGTTGTGTGTGTGTGTGTGTGTGTGTGTGTGTGTGTGTGTGTGTGTGTGTGTGTGTGCGTGAGTGTGCGTGAGTGTGAGTGTGTGTGCGAGTGTGTGTGCATGTGTATGTGTGAGTGTGTGTGAGTGTGTGTGTGTGTATGTGTGTGTGTGTGTGTGTGTGTGTGTGCGCGTGCACGCGCGCACACACATGTGCATGTGTGTGATAAAAGAGGGCATAACCTACAAAGTGATCACGCTGGGAATATGCGAACATGTCCTAATACCAACTATCCCGCAAGTGGTCTCACAGAAAGGAAAACCAGTGGCAACACACAGGCCACTGAAATGGGGCTCAAGCAGCTCCCTCTAGTAAATGCTGTGCTCACCTGAGCCCCACCAGTCACCAACAGGCCTCCAGACTGAACTATTCAAGGACTTGGAAGGGAAAAAACAATATGTGCATACTAGAAAGGCTGATGCTGATCTTGCCACCTCCGAGATCCTGACCAACCCAAATCTTGACCCAGCTTTCACTAGACTCAGCCCAGTAGTCTCAAGCAGGTAGTAATGTTCAAAGGCTTGTCTTCATGCTTTGTCTTTTAAAAAACTATGCCTTAGCAGGTTTTTGACATCTTCACACCAACATTTGGTTAAATCTGCAGGGATTATCGACACCTTTATTACTTGCTCAATAGAAATAACATCGTATAATCAACCACCCAATCATCTAAGCTGAAGAGTGTACTCCCCTCCTATCAATTTACTAGGCTCCTCACCATTTGATTCTCTTGTTTTACAAAACGCTCAACTCGCTGTGCTATGAATTATAGAGGAAAGACAGGGATGATACATTCATAGGATCTCTTATGACCAGCTGGGACTTCACACTTTTCCCGAGATCCACAGGCAAGTGTGAGGATGCTTCAAATTGGAGCCCAGGGAATTCTTTGTAAAATCCAAGCTCTGTCGACTTTGCAGGAGACCTGGGCTTTCTGGCTCCAGTGCTTCATGGCCTCGATCCAAAGCATCGGTTTCCTCGCCCCCATTTCCTGGCTTTGACAACACAGAAAAATGACTGCCCCTGGAGAGTAGCCAACCACACCAGCCGGCCATCCCATCAGCAACAAAGCGCAACACCAATGAAACAACCTACTACTCTACCCTGGCAGCCTTTGACAAGACCTCCAGTAATCTCCTGACACTGCATCCAAATTGTCCATCAGGCAATGAATACCCTTAGTTCACAACACTGACGTTACAAGGAGATAAACTGTGCAGAGCCCAGCCAATGCAAGTCCAACCCTAATCCCTGTGTTATTTTGCATCTTAGATTGTAATCTCTATTCTGCACTCCTGTATTCACAGTAACGTCATGTGTATGGAAATGCACTAAAAAAAATGGGTTGGTCTATTTATTCATAATGCTTCATCTCATGGTTTATCCCCGTTTACATTCTGTCAGTAAATCTACAACACAAGCGGTCTTCAGTGAATCAGCCTCAGAATAATTCCACTACGAGCCACTTACGAGTATTTCTGACAATACCCTTCCCTTTTTCACTCTCCCCCACAAAAAAAAAAATCTTTAATGTGCTAGCACAGGAAAGTTGCTCCTTCTGCCATTAGTAAGAGAGAGGATGAAGTACGCTTTAATTGAAAATCATTTCTCCTGTGTCCTACACATGCTTTTCACTTCTACTCATTTTAAGTGTGAGTGTACAAGCAGGTACACAGTGCAAGAAAGTGTGTGTGTGTGAATGTATGCATGAGTGCATGTATAGTGACATGAATCTGAATGCATGTCAGTATGCTTGTACATTTGCCTTCATGTGTGCAGGCAAGCACATGCATGCACATGCGCATGTGTGTAAGAAATATGTGCAAGTACTTGTGCATGAACACATGTATGAAAGTGTGTGTGTGTTTGAGTATGAATGTGTGTATATGTGTATGTTTGGTGAGAGAGAGAGAGAGAGAGAGAGAGAGAGAGAGAGAGAGAGAGAGAGACAGACAGAGAGAGCATGTGTGTGTGTGCGCCTGCGTGCATGGTGCTTGTGTACGCACATGTGTGAGTGTACACATGACTGTCTTCATGTGTGTGCATGTATTCATGTGCATGTGCGTGTGTGTGTGTGTGTGTGTGTGTGTGTGTGTGTTCGTGTGTGTGTGTGTATGTGTGCGTGAACATGTGTATGTGTGTGTGTGTGTGTGTGTGTGTGTGTGTGTGTGTGTTCATGTGTGTGTGTATGTGTGCGTGAACGTGTACGTGCCTGTTTGTGTGCGTGCACGGGCGCGTGTTCACGTGTCATGAGTGACCATCACAGAGACAAGCCATACCCTGTATCTTCCATCAAAGCCAGAGTGATTCGTGAAATCACAGAGTTCTGGGTATAGGTTCCCGTCATTGCCTCATTCTGCACACAAATTATTCCTCTGTCATCGTCAGTGTCCTTGATATTGACTTCATTGCTCTAAGCCCTCAAACTACCGATTCCTTTTAATATATATCATTCCTACAACTACCATGTAAACTAAGTTACTCACAAAAAAAAAAACAACAACAACAACAACAACAAAAAAAACCCATACAAAATCTTCTGTAAATATCTAGTAGTGGAAATAGCAACGATTAAAATCCAGTTACCCACAATAAAAACAAAAAGCACTTGAAAAAAAATCTAAATCATGCCAAAATGTTGTGAGAAAATTTAGTAGTGGAAGTAGTTGGTGTCAGGAGTATGTGTTCTTCACGGTCCATTGTGGTCCCCCGTCTTCATTTTGTAAACCTGCAATCTGACTCTCATCTGAAAGCTAACTTCCTTCTTCACCCACTCAACCACCAATGTTTCAAAGAAGTACAGATGCGCTCATACAGTCAACAAGGTTAACTGAGCTGTCGTTATCAATTCAGCCAGACCTGGGACATCAATTGTCCATAGCAAGCTGAATGGCGAGTCAAGTATCACTATCAGTCACAGTCACACTGGACAGAACTTGAAAATAATTTCATGACTTGGCGACAGTTAAAGCCCATGCCCTTTGTCAACGGCAGCCACTTCTGCAACATCCACTTCCACTCAAACACAGAGCATCTAAATGCTGAATGTGAAGGAAATGGTGTCACCCTTCACTGGTGTTGTGAGGCAGAATGGTGGTTACAAAGTTCACAATACCAACAGCATTATTTGAGACTGCTCCATTTCTGCTGAAAGCCATTAGTCATCTGACTGGAGTCTGTGTCGGTGGGTGCTTAGCTGCCAATGTTCAATGTCTGTTCAAAAGCTGGCAGATGATGAGTGGCAACAACTGCCCCTCTGCCTGCTCAAACTGCATATTTTCTTTTAGATGAATTTTGAAGTTTTTATTTTCTCTGCAAAAACTTTAAAATGCTGTGAATAATTTTGAAAAGAAATTAATGGTGGTTTGCAGCTATAGTGGCTAGGTTTGTGTGTGTGTGTGTGTGTGTGTGTGTGTGTGTGTGTGTGTGTGTGTGTGCATGTGCGCGTGCATGCGCATGCATGTGTGTGCGAGTGTGAGTGCGAGTGTGTGTGCTTATATATGTGTGTGTGTGTGTGTGTGTGTGTGTGTGTGTGTGTGTGTGTGTGTGTGTGTGTGTGTGTGTGTGTGTGTGTGTGTGTGTGTGCTTATGTGTGTGTGTGTGTGTGCATGTGTGTATGTGTGTCAAGTCAAAATCATCTTTATTAAGGGTCAAAGAATAAGATTTCCAGCTTTTTTACATCCTGCCCTCATTTTAAAGTGTGTCTGTGTGCCCGCATGTGTATGTGCATGCATATGACAAAAGAGACAGACACAGAGAAAATGGGGAGGTGTACGGGGAAAAGGGCCTAACTGCAATACTTTCTGACTAAGCGAGAGCATTTGGAATTGTATTCTCACATCATCACTCCACTATGTGCCCCCTCCCCACCAGAACATAATCCATACTGACCTCAAAGATGCGTTTTTCCCAGTGTGTGATGGCTGTGCCGTCAATGCCCTGATCTTCCAATTCAGCTCCCTCCAGTGTTGGGCAATTAAAGTGACGCCGCACTTCTCTCTGAAACAGCCATGGCACTCACATTAGGCATTTACTTCAAAGTTGTGTGAGACAGAGAGAGAGAGAGAGAGAGAGAGAGAGAGAGAGTGTGAGTGTGTGTGTGTGTGTGCATGTGCGTGTGTGTGTACGAGAGAGAGAGAGAGAGAGAGAGAGAGAGAGAGAGAGAGAGAGAGAGAGTGTAGTGTGTGAGTATGAGTGAGAGTGAGAGAGAGAAACAGAGAGAGAGAGAGAGAGAGAGTGTGTGTGTGTGTGTGTGTGTGTGTGTGTCTCTGTGTGTGTCTGTGTGTGAGTGTGAATGTACATGTGCAAGTATCATTTTTACTTGTCCTTCGTGCAGACAGCAACTTTGGAGGCCTCACCGAGTGCTGTAGTGCATGGAGCTAAGAGCTTGTCCCTCATCAACATGTCAACTTGCCAGGTGTTTGCTCTTTGGCACTGGTGTGCTGGCAAGGTTTTTCACATTGTTAAAAAATGCAAAAGATTTCCTACCGTACACAAAATTCTGGACGTGTTTTCACACACAAAGGCATTCTGGATACATCTGAGTTGCATCTGCTCAGTAACAACTGCACTGAATGGTTTGATCTTGATATATAAAGGACTTTAGAATTAGTTGCAATATAATATGCAGGAAAACAACCAATACTAACGCATCTTCTGTCTGTGTGACTGTCAGTGTTTCTGCAGGTCTCCTTGCTCCCTACATAAATCCTTAGTTTTCATCTGGTCTTCCACCATTTGGCATGGTGACTCATCATCACACTGCGGAGATCAGGAGCAGATCATTTTTGTGCTAGACAGTCCCATTAACTGCATTCTTAACTCCTTCATTCCTACTTTTCTATGAACCATTATTTCCTCTCGTTCCAAGATTCTTATAATACGAGTATTCCCTTCATTCCTGCATTTAGAGAAAAAAAAGAAGTGCAAAGTGAGAACAGCCACGTATGCAGTAGCAAAACTGGCGAGAACAGAGCGGCAACCATTTTCCCACACTGTAAGGGCCGTCTGGCATCCACTCCATTCATAAACACTGCCCTGCAAGTGACCTGGTCATGATGTGTACCGATGATGCGACTCGCGCAAGGTTCAAAGCGCTTACCACGAGAACTGATTTTCCGGGCTGCAGGAAGGAGAGTAGGGATATTGTGCTGCCTGGTTTTCCAGCCTGCACGAAGGGTACGATTTCTGCAAACCTGAAAACCGGGCTGTAGGGATGAAACAGTTAATCCAAGTGGCGAAGCAAAGTGATGCAGAGATCTGAGCAAGATCAAACACACCTTGCCATGGGCGTTCATGTACATCATAACAGCATGTCTGCGGTAAGCCGGAACAGCTCTGTTGGGAGAGCGTTTAACTGAAGATCTATAGGCCTCTGGTTTGATCGTACTTTTTTTTTTCCTTCAAGAAATCTGGAATGGGTTTAAGGCAAAAGGGAGAAGTAGGAGTCTAGAAAGGAGGGAGAGGGGATGGTCAGAAGGGAAGGTGGGGGGGGAGGACAAGTGGAATGCAGGTGGCAGGGGACACAACTAGTCAGTTCATATACTCTCCGTGTGTCAATTTCCAATGCAATAATTCTGACTGATTAGAACTAGGAAAATGTCAATTTTGTAACAATGAAAAAATACTGCATAAAAACGTGAAACCCACATTAATGGCCTACCCCATTCAGTGACATCTTCATCCAAGCAATAGCCTGGAGAGTGTAATTAAAACCTATCATTCTGCACAAGTTGTACTAGCACATCTATTGCTCGAAAAAAACGCCGAGGCTTGGTTTTTTACCACCACAAACACACTAACATGTACACACACACACTTCCAAAACATGTATCAAGCAGGCTTATTTTCTCACACACGAGTCAAAGATATGAAATTCTGTATCATAGGACAAAGGTTGAAACCCTTTCCCTCTCCACTGAAGGAATTCAAACTTACTGAGTAGTGGAACTGTGGCCTACCTCGACCTCCTAGCTCTCCGTCTGCACATTCTCACTTCTCTTTCAGATATGGCACATGGAATGTTCAATAGAGGGGTGGGGCCAACAGGGTGGGTGGGAGGAAGACGGAAAGGGAGGAGGCAGGGGAGACAGCCATCAGCCATGTCCTTCTGAAACATGGAGACGGCACTCACCTTGACCTTTGGCGTGACAATCATGCTGATCGTTTTCTGCTGGATGCCTGTCTGAATGGACCAGTGGGTGCGGTTGAAAATTCCTGACCACTCTGTCGCTCCACATGTACATGGCTCGCCTGAAACAGCGCCACAGGCCCACTATGATTCATGGCCAGGCCTGCAAGTCTGGGCACAGCAGTCCCCATGACAACCAACTGTCAAACTGTCAAGCCAAGACAGCAGTTTCAGTTTCATCAAGGAGGCGTCACTGTGTGTGGACTGACCCATATATGCTACACCACCTCTACTAGGCTTCAAGACCACAGGTCCACACTGTGCAAGATTCACAGTAAATGAACAAACAAGATTCACAGTAAACGAACAACTAAGATTCACAGTAAACGAACAACTAAGATTCACAGTAAATGAACAACTAAGATTCACAGTAAACGAACAACTAAGATTCACAGTAAATGAACAAACAAAATTCACAGTAAATTAACAACTAAGATTCAGAGTAAATGATCAACTAAGATTCACAGTAAACGAAACAACTAAGATTCATAGTAAATGAACAATTAAGATTCACAGTAAATGAACAATTAAGATTCACAGTAAATGAACAACTAAGATTCACAGTAAATGAACAATTAAGATTCACAGTAAACGAACAACTAAGATTCACAGTAAATGAACAACTAGGAGGAAAGGAGTTTAAGACTCGTGCCTGATCTGCAATGCGCTGGTCAGTGCTTGGCACCTAGCATAACGTTGTCTGCACCACTATGATAATTGTATGCATGTGTGTGCCAGTATATCCATGTGCACGTGGATATGTATGTGTTAGTTTATGGGTGTGTATGTGCGTGTGCATTAGTGAATGGGCCCATGTATGCACATGCCAGAGCGTGCGTATGATCTGTGGGTTTGTGAGCATACTCATACTTGCACACAAGTGCATGTAGGCGCATACATAGATATACACAATCATGTATTATGTCCATATAAAGTTTGTGTACATGCATGTATGCACGTGTGTGTGTGTGTGTGTGTGTGTGTGTGTGTGTGTGTGTGTGTGTGTGTGTGTGTGTGTGTGTGTGTGCATGCGTGTGCGCGCGTGTGTGTGGTGCGTTTGTACGTGCGTGTGTGTAATTATTTGATTATTTGTGGGGAATGAATGTTAAGATGACTTTTATCAACTGACAGTTACAATAGTAAAACACAATAACACAATGATGATACTGGTAAAAATCAAGATAATAGTGATGAATACTAACTGGGATGAAAATGCTCATGAAAATATCATGAACATAATACCAACTGAGATGAAAATGCTTATGAAAATAGGAACATAATACTATCTGGGATGAAAATGCTCATGAAAATATGAACATAATACTTACTGAGATGAAAATGCTCATGAAAATATGAACATAATACTAACTGGGATGAAGATGCTCATGAAAATATCATGAACATAATACTAACTGGGATGAAAATGCTCATGGAAACATCATGAACATAATACCAACTGGGATGTAAATGTTCATGAAAATATGAACATAATACTAACTGTGATGAAAATGCTAAATGAAAGCATTCACGTTGCTTATAGCTCAGTGGAATGTAATGGGCTTATGAAAATTATAATGATGGGGATAATAATAATTATAACAATAACAAGACAGCAGAATGGAAAAGTAGTGTTCACAATGGATGGATTCCAGTCTCACCATATGGTTGTGGTGATCATAAAGGAGATGCCTTCCTCACACTTCCAAATACTCGCTGACCGATCCCCTCTTCACTATGATACTCTTCTCCACCTCTGCAGAACCGCTAACCCCTACTCCCACCAATGTCCAGCCTATCCATGGTCTCTGTCTACTAGTTTTGGCTATATTGTGGACAACAGTTGTCAATGTCAGCCTTTTAATCCAGGTCTATACTTACTTGACTGCCTGCTACCCACCTACACCCCATCCCATACACAGCTTTCCTGCGCTCTCCATCATCCATCTGACTTCCAACAGTCACTTTGGCTTTTTTTTTTTTTTTTTTTCTAGTGACTGACAATTACTTTCCGTATTTGTATGAAACACATCTGATTCTTGTGAGGGCGTGTCTGAATGTGAATTGGACATTCTTCCATGCATCGGCACAAATGTCACATTAAGATTTTATTCTGAACATGATCATGTTTTGTGAACCGCAGTTCTGTCTCCCACCCCGTAAGAACCCCCTTCTACAAAGACTGAATTCCCAGGGCATTTGCAAGGTTGTCCTAAAGAGGTTTCGCTGAACAACTGGAAGTGAATGATGTATGTGTTTGTGTGCATGTTCAAAGCGAAGCAGGGATGATGTTGTTGGGGAGAATCTCACTTTCCATCGAAGTTCTTGGGTTTTCCTGTCACATCGCTCCTTTCAGTCAAAGGATTGCCGTCGGGATCTCTGTAGAAGGCGTACAACCCCGCTGTAAAACCCTGAAACAGCAAACACACACACACACACACACACACTGTTAACATCCACTGCTCCAGACTCCCAGTCAGCATGCACCTTCAGTCAGTTATGTATTTCATCACATTTTCCATGGACCTGGTCTGTGCATCTGGTTTCTGACACTGAAGCTGTTTGGAGTGTTTGAACCCTGGGTGTTTGAATGTTTGGGACAGTCCTGCAGGAACTGTTCCACTGTCACTGGGGCTGTACTGCATGGGCAACCTGAAGATTTGCCAATGTGGAATTTTGTGAACATGTGATGTTTCAGTCTGGAGTGCCCTGTCCTCAGTCTCACAACGATCACTTGGTCTGATCAGGGCAGTAGATGTGAGCAGGTATCCCCATATGAAGGGCATCACGACATCTGTCCAGCGCCAGTTCATGACCTTGCTGACACAGGTGACTGACCAACTCATCACAGGCATGGACATGGACATGAAAGGGAATCAACACTGAGGTCACTACAACAGCAGGGCTTGAAGGGCCACAGAACTGACCCTTTCCTTCCAGGACCCTCAGTCAGGAGAAGACGGAGGCAAGGATGCTGTAGAGTTCCATTGGTCAGGGGTTACTGATGACAGAGTTGTGTAACACGTCTACTTGGGTAGCATGTCCTGGTAAAACCTGACCCAAGCAATACAGACATCCAAGAGTTGATCAGGACATTACAGCAACATTCTCAGAAACATCTATCCAATGGATAGACTCAGCAGTGCTGTTCCAGTGTTCCGGCCAGTGCTCAAAGCACATTCAACACTGGGTAGGGGCCAGCCAGGGCTGAAAAATAACCGACTCCAATGGAATCGAACATAGTATCTCCCACCCTACAGGTCTGTGACATTAACCGCAGCACCACAGCGGCAGGTCCAATCTGGTAACTGCTAACCCCCTGTAAGGAATGTCAGTAGGCTGAGAGACAGAGACAGCTGTTGAGGGAGACTGACCAGAGCGTGGAGGATCTCGTGTTTCATGGTGGAGCGCAGCTGTTGTCGTTCCTGCCAGCTGTCGGAGATGGACTGTGGGCAGATGCTGAAGTACCGCCACCGGCCTGCACACACACACAACCACAAACATAGACACATGTCGACACACACATACACGCACTCGTATAGATATATACACACTCACACACGCACATACATAGAGATCCACACACATGTAGAGACATACACAAACACACACACAACACACACACACATGCACACACGCATATAGAGAGAGATACACTTACACACACACACACAAACATGCATGCACATGCATGTACGTGCAATTCTGCTGCCGTTTTGAGCGTTATCATTTCTCTTAGTTGTGACGTCTGCAGAAGACCTACGTCAACAAGTCAGTTGTCTGTGTATTAAACATGTGTGAAGTTGCACACTGTTTGGTGTGTTCAGTCCAATGTGATCTGTTTTCAGCCACATAGTTGGCTGCTCCAGTTAGATCACCAATGGGCTAGGAGAAGTTCCATCAATTTTTGCCTGTAAGAGACACTGGGGTAAAAGGTGTACTTTCCTTCAGATAAAATCTATTTTATTAAAATGAAAAGACACATCCATAGGTGTGCTGGCAGTTTTTGACTGCATGAGGAACCAAAGGTATGCATGGAAGCAACCGAGGTCTAACGATGGGCCAAAATCAATAAATGCCCCATTATGTTACAAATGGCAGTGGGTCTAACGATGGGCAAAATCAATAAATGCCCCATAATGTTACAAATGGCAGTAGCTCTGATGATGAACTGAATCACTAAATGCCCCCAAAATGTAACAAATGGCAGTAAAAATCACAGCGAAAAATCCAGGCTCTGGAGCATCTATAATCTTTTTTTTAAAATCAACGATTTTTTTCATGACCACAATGGCCTGCTCTTGTAGGAAGTATAGAACAGGATTTTATGTGAACTTTTACATTTTCAATGCACACTTTCATAATTGGAACGTTTATGTAGTCCTCTCTAAACAACCTAGTGTAAAAAGTTCACATAAAATCCTGTTCTATACTTCCTACAAGAGCAGGCCATTGTGTGTCATGAAAAAATCGTTGATTTAAAAAAAAAAGATTATAGATGCTCCAGAGCCTGGATTTTTCGCTGTGATTTTTACTGCCATTTGTTACATTTTGGGGGCATTTGTGATTCAGTTCATCATCAGAGCTACTGCCATTTGTAACATTATGGGGCATTTATTGATTTTGCCCATCGTTAGACCCACTGCCATTTGTAACATAATGGGGCATTTATTGATTTTGGCCCAATCGTTAGACCTCGGTTGCTTCCATGCATACCTTTGGTTCCTCATGCAGTCAAAAACTGCCAGCACACCTATGGATGTGTCTTTTCATTTTTAATAAAATAGATTTTATCTGAAGGAAAGTACACCTTTTACCCCCAGTGTCTCTTACAGGCAAAAATTGATGGAACTTCTCCTAGCCATTGGTGATCTAACTGGAGCAGCCAACTATGTGGCTGAAAACAGATCACATTGACTGAACACACCAAACAGTGTGCAACTTCACACATGTTTAATACACAGACAACTGACTTGTTGACGTAGGTCTTCTGCAGACGTCACAACTAAGAGAAATGATAACGCTCAAAACGGCAGCAGAATTGCACGTACATGCATGTGCATGCATGTTTGTGTGTGTGTGTAAGTGTATCTCTCTCTCTATATGCGTGTGTGCATGTGTGTGTGTGTTGTGTGTGTTTGTGTATGTCTCTACATGTGTGTGGGATCTCTATGTATGTGCGTGTGTGAGTGTGTATATATCTATACGAGTGCGTGTATGTGTGTGTCGACATGTGTCTATGTTTGTGGTTGTGTGTGTGTGCAGGCCGGTGGCGGGGTACTTCAGCATCTGCCCACAGTCCATCTCCGACAGCTGGCAGGAACGACAACAGCTGCGCT
Source organism: Conus betulinus (assembly GCA_016801955.1). NCBI lineage: Eukaryota > Metazoa > Mollusca > Gastropoda > Neogastropoda > Conidae > Conus > Conus betulinus. The sequence continues at coordinate 12,345 of JADBJO010021057.1, read as the reverse complement.
CCACCATGAAACACGAGATCCTCCACGCTCTGGTCAGTCTCCCTCAACAGCTGTCTCTGTCTCTCAGCCTACTGACATTCCTTACAGGGGTTAGCAGTTACCAGATTGGACCTGCCGCTGTGGTGCTGCGGTTAATGTCACAGACCTGTAGGGTGGGGAGATACTATGTTCGATTCCCATTGGAGTCGGTTATTTTTCAGCCCTGGCTGGCCCCTACCCAGTGTTGAATGTGCTTTGAGCACTGGCCGGAACACTGGAACAGCACTGCTGAGTCTATCCATTGGATAGATGTTTCTGAGAATGTTGCTGTAATGTCCTGATCAACTCTTGGATGTCTGTATTGCTTGGGTCAGGTTTTACCAGGACATGCTACCCAAGTAGACGTGTTACACAACTCTGTCATCAGTAACCCCTGACCAGAATGGAACTCTACAGCATCCTTGCCTCCGTCTTCTCCTGACTGAGGGTCCTGGAAGGAAAGGGTCAGTTCTGTGGCCCTTCAAGCCCTGCTGTTGTAGTGACCTCAGTGTTGATTCCCTTTTCATGTCCATGTCCATGCCTGTGATGAGTTGGTCAGTCACCTGTGTCAGCAAGGTCATGAACTGGCGCTGGACAGATGTCGTGATGCCCTTCATATGGGGATACCTGCTCACATCTACTGCCCTGATCAGACCAAGTGATCGTTGTGAGACTGAGGACAGGGCACTCCAGACTGAAACATCACATGTTCACAAAATTCCACATTGGCAAATCTTCAGGTTGCCCATGCAGTACAGCCCCAGTGACAGTGGAACAGTTCCTGCAGGACTGTCCCAAACATTCAAACACCCAGGGTTCAAAACACTCCAAACAGCTTCAGTGTCAGAAACCAGATGCACAGACCAGGTCCATGGAAAATGTGATGAAATACATAACTGACTGAAGGTGCATGCTGACTGGAGTCTGGAGCAGTGGATGTTAACAGTGTGTGTGTGTGTGTGTGTGTGTTTGCTGTTTCAGGGTTTTACAGCGGGGTTGTACGCCTTCTACAGAGATCCCGACGGCAATCCTTTGACTGAAAGGAGCGATGTGACAGGAAAAACCCAAGAACTTCGATGGAAAGTGAGATTCTCCCAGCAACATCATCCCTGCTTCGCTTTGAACATGCACACAAACACATACATCATTCACTTCCAGTTGTTCAGCGAAACCTCTTTAGGACAACCTTGCAAATGCCCTGGGAATTCAGTCTTTGTAGAAGGGGGTTCTTACGGGGTGGGAGACAGAACTGCGGTTCACAAAACATGATCATGTTCAGAATAAAATCTTAATGTGACATTTGTGCCGATGCATGGAAGAATGTCCAAATTCACATTCAGACACGCCCTCACAAGAATCAGATGTGTTTCATACAAATACGGAAAGTAATTGTCAGTCACTAGAAAAAAAAAAAAAAAAAAGCCAAAGTGACTGTTGGAAGTCAGATGGATGATGGAGAGCGCAGGAAAGCTGTGTATGGGATGGGGGTGTAGGTGGGTAGCAGGCAGTCAAGTAAGTATAGACCTGGATTAAAAAGGCTGACATTGACAACTGTTGTCCACAATATAGCCAAAACTAGTAGACAGAGACCATGGATAGGCTGGACATTGGTGGGAGTAGGGGTTAGCGGTTCTGCAGAGGTGGAGAAGAGTATCATAGTGAAGAGGGGATCGGTCAGCGAGTATTTGGAAGTGTGAGGAAGGCATCTCCTTTATGATCACCACAACCATATGGTGAGACTGGAATCCATCCATTGTGAACACTACTTTTCCATTCTGCTGTCTTGTTATTGTTATAATTATTATTATCCCCATCATTATAATTTTCATAAGCCCATTACATTCCACTGAGCTATAAGCAACGTGAATGCTTTCATTTAGCATTTTCATCACAGTTAGTATTATGTTCATATTTTCATGAACATTTACATCCCAGTTGGTATTATGTTCATGATGTTTCCATGAGCATTTTCATCCCAGTTAGTATTATGTTCATGATATTTTCATGAGCATCTTCATCCCAGTTAGTATTATGTTCATATTTTCATGAGCATTTTCATCTCAGTAAGTATTATGTTCATATTTTCATGAGCATTTTCATCCCAGATAGTATTATGTTTCCTATTTTCATAAGCATTTTCATCTCAGTTGGTATTATGTTCATGATATTTTCATGAGCATTTTCATCCCAGTTAGTATTCATCACTATTATCTTGATTTTTACCAGTATCATCATTGTTGTTATGTGTTTTACTATTGTAACTGTCAGTTGATAAAAGTCATCTTAACATTCATTCCCCACAAATAATCAAATAATTACACACACGCACGTACAAACGCACACACACACGCGCGCACACGCATGCACACACACACACACACACACACACACACACACACACACACACACACACACACACACACACACACACACGTGCATACATGCATGTACACAAACTTTATATGGACATAATACATGATTGTGTATATCTATGTATGCGCCTACATGCACTTGTGTGCAAGTATGAGTATGCTCACAAACCCACAGATCATACGCACGCTCTGGCATGTGCATACATGGGCCCATTCACTAATGCACACGCACATACACACCCATAAACTAACACATACATATCCACGTGCACATGGATATACTGGCACACACATGCATACAATTATCATAGTGGTGCAGACAACGTTATGCTAGGTGCCAAGCACTGACCAGCGCATTGCAGATCAGGCACGAGTCTTAAACTCCTTTCCTCCTAGTTGTTCATTTACTGTGAATCTTAGTTGTTCGTTTACTGTGAATCTTAATTGTTCATTTACTGTGAATCTTAGTTGTTCATTTACTGTGAATCTTAATTGTTCATTTACTGTGAATCTTAATTGTTCATTTACTATGAATCTTAGTTGTTCGTTTACTGTGAATCTTAGTTGATCATTTACTCTGAATCTTAGTTGTTAATTTACTGTGAATTTTGTTTGTTCATTTACTGTGAATCTTAGTTGTTCGTTTACTGTGAATCTTAGTTGTTCATTTACTGTGAATCTTAGTTGTTCGTTTACTGTGAATCTTAGTTGTTCGTTTACTGTGAATCTTGTTTGTTCATTTACTGTGAATCTTGCACAGTGTGGACCTGTGGTCTTGAAGCCTAGTAGAGGTGGTGTAGCATATATGGGTCAGTCCACACACACAGTGACGCCTCTTGATGAAACTGAAACTGCTGTCTTGGCTTGACAGTTTGACAGTTGGTTGTCATGGGGACTGCTGTGCCCAGACTTGCAGGCCTGGCCATGAATCATAGTGGGCCTGTGGCGCTGTTTCAGGCGAGCCATGTACATGTGGAGCGACAGAGTGGTCAGGAATTTCAACCGCACCCACTGGTCCATTCAGACAGGCATCCAGCAGAAAACGATCAGCATGATTGTCACGCCAAAGGTCAAGGTGAGTGCCGTCTCCATGTTTCAGAAGGACATGGCTGATGGCTGTCTCCCCCTGCCTCCTCCCTTTCCGTCTTCCTCCCACCCACCCTGTTGGCCCCACCCCTCTATTGAACATTCCATGTGCCATATCTGAAAGAGAAATGTGCAGACGGAGAGCTAGGAGGTCGAGGTAGGCCACAAGTTCCACTACTCAGTAAGTTTGAATTCCTTCAGTGGAGAGGGAAAGGGTTTCAACCTTTGTCCTATGATACAGAATTTCATATCTTTGACTCGTGTGTGAGAAAATAAGCCTGCTTGATACATGTTTTGGAAGTGTGTGTGTGTACATGTTAGTGTGTTTGTGGTAAAAAAAACAAGCCTCGGCGTTTTTTTTCGAGCAATAGATGTGCTAGTACAACTTGTGCAGAATGATAGGTTTTAATTACACTCTCCAGGCTATTGCTTGGATGAAGATGTCACTGAATGGGGTAGGCCATTAATGTGGGTTTCACGTTTTTATGCAGTATTTTTTCATTGTTACAAAATTGACATTTTCCTAGTTCTAATCAGTCAGAATTATTGCATTGGAAATTGACACACGGAGAGTATATGAACTGACTAGTTGTCCCCTGCCACCTGCATTCCACTTGTCCTCCCCCCCCCACCTTCCCTTCTGACCATCCCCTCTCCCTCCTTTCTAGACTCCTACTTCTCCCTTTTGCCTTAAACCCATTCCAGATTTCTTGAAGGAAAAAAAAAAAGTACGATCAAACCAGAGGCCTATAGATCTTCAGTTAAACGCTCTCCCAACAGAGCTGTTCCGGCTTACCGCAGACATGCTGTTATGATGTACATGAACGCCCATGGCAAGGTGTGTTTGATCTTGCTCAGATCTCTGCATCACTTTGCTTCGCCACTTGGATTAAACTGTTTCATCCCTACAGCCCGGTTTTCAGGTTTGCAGAAATCGTACCCTTCGTGCAGGCTGGAAAACCAGGCAGCACAATATCCCCTACTCTCCTTCCTGCAGCCCGGAAAATCAGTTCTCGTGGTAAGCGCTTTGAACCTTGCGCGAGTCGCATCATCGGTACACATCATGACCAGGTCACTTGCAGGGCAGTGTTTATGAATGGAGTGGATGCCAGACGGCCCTTACAGTGTGGGAAAATGGTTGCCGCTCTGTTCTTGCCAGTTTGCTACTGCATACGTGGCTGTTCTCACTTTGCACTTCTTTTTTTTCTCTAAATGCAGGAATGAAGGGAAATACTGTATTATAAGAATCTTGGAACGAGAGGAAATAATGGTTCATAGAAAAGTAGGAATGAAGGAGTTAAGAATGCAGTTAATGGGACTGTCTAGCACAAAAATGATCTGCTCCTGATCTCCGCAGTGTGATGATGAGTCACCATGCCAAAATGGTGGAAGACCAGATGAAAAACTAAGGATTTATGTAGGGAGCAAGGAGACCTGCAGAAACACTGACAGTCACACAGACAGAAGATGCGTTAGTATGGTTGTTTTCCTGCATATTATATTGCAACTAATTCTAAAGTCCTTTATATATCAAGATCAAACCATTCAGTGCAGTTGTTACTGAGCAGATGCAACTCAGATGTATCCAGAATGCCTTTGTGTGTGAAAAACACGTCCAGAATTTTGTGTACGGTAGGAAATCTTTTGCATTTTTAACAATGTGAAACCTTGCCAGCACACCAGTGCCAAAGAGCAAACACCTGGCAAGTTGACATGTTGATGAGGGACAAGCTCTTGCTCCATGCACTACAGCACTCGGTGAGGCCTCAAAGTTGCTGTCTGCACGAAGGACAAGTAAAAATGATACTTGCACATGTACATTCACACTCACACACAGACACACACAGAGACACACACACACACACACACACACACACACTCTCTCTCTCTCTCTCTCTCTGTTTCTCTCTCTCTCACTCTCACTCATACTCACACACTCACACTCTCTCTCTCTCTCTCTCTCTCTCTCTCTCTCTCTCTCTCTCTCGTACACACACGCACATGCACACACACACACACACTCACTCTCTCTCTCTCTCTCTCTCTCTGTCTCTCTCTCTGTCTCACACAACTTTGAAGTAAATGCCTAATGTGAGTGCCATGGCTGTTTCAGAGAGAAGTGCGGCGTCACTTTAATTGCCCAACACTGGAGGGAGCTGAATTGGAAGATCAGGGCATTGACGGCACAGCCATCACACACTGGGAAAAACGCATCTTTGAGGTCAGTATGGATTATGTTCTGGTGGGGAGGGGGCACATAGTGGAGTGATGATGTGAGAATACAATTCCAAATGCTCTCGCTTAGTCAGAAAGTATTGCAGTTAGGCCTTTTCCCCGTACACCTCCCCATTTTCTCTGTGTCTGTCTCTTTTGTCATATGCATGCACATACACATGCGGGCACACAGACACACTTTAAAATGAGGGCAGGATGTAAAAAAGCTGGAAATCTTATTCTTTGACCCTTAATAAAGATGATTTTGACTTGACACACATACACACACATGCACACACACACACACATAAGCACACACACACACACACACACACACACACACACACACACACACACAACACACACACACACACACACACACACATATATATAAGCACACACACTCGCACTCACACTCGCACACACATGCATGCGCATGCACGCGCACATGCACACACACACACACACACACACACACACACACACACACACACAAAACCTAGCCACTATAGCTGCCAAACCACCATTAATTTCTTTTCAAAATTATTCACAGCATTTTAAAGTTTTTGCAGAGAAAATAAAAAACTTCAAAATTCATCTAAAAAGAAAATATGCAGTTTGAGCAGGCAGAGGGGCAGTTGTTGCCACTCATCATCTGCCAGCTTTTGAACAGACATTGAACATTGGCAGCTAAGCACCCACCGACACAGACTCCATTCAGATGACTAATGGCTTTCAGCAGAAATGGAGCAGTCTCAAAATAATGCTGTTGGTATTGTGAACTTTGTAACCACCATTCTGCCTCACAACACCAGTGAAGGGTGACACCATTTCCTTCACATTCAGCATTTAGATGCTCTGTGTTTGAGTGGAAGTGGATGTTGCAGAAGTGGCTGCCGTTGACAAAGGGCATGGCTTTAACTGTCGCCAAGTCATGAAATTATTTTCAAGTTTCTGTCCAGTGTGACTGTGACTGATAGTGATACTTGACTCGCCATTCAGCTTGCTATGGACAATGATGATGTCCCAGGTCTGGCTGAATTGATAACGACAGCTCAGTTAACCTTGTTGACTGTATGAGCGCATCTGTACTTCTTTGAAACATTGGTGGTTGAGTGGGTGAAGAAGGAAGTTAGCTTTCAGATGAGAGTCAGATTGCAGGTTTACAAAATGAAGACGGGGGACCACAATGGACCGTGAAGAACACATACTCCTGACACCAAACTACTTCCACTACTAAATTTTCTCACAACATTTTGGCATGATTTAGATTTTTTTTCAAGTGCTTTTTGTTTTTATTGTAACTGGATTTTAATCGTTGCTATTTCCACTACTAGATATTTACAGAAGATTTTGTATGGGTTTTTTTTGTTGTTGTTGTTGTTGTTGTTTTTTTTTTTTTGAGAGTACTTAAGTTTACATGGTAGTTGTAGGAATGATATATATTAAAAGGAATCGGTAGTTTGAGGGCTTAGAGCAATGAAGTCAATATCAAGGACACTGACGATGACAGAGGAATAATTTGTGTGCAGAATGAGGCAATGACGGGAACCTATACCCAGAACTCTGTGATTTCACGAATCACTCTGGCTTTGATGGAAGATACAGGGTATGGCTTGTCTCTGTGATGGTCACTCATGACACGTGAACACGCG
>JADBJO010021057.1:0-2500 GCA_016801955.1 Conus betulinus | reverse complement strand
CACACACACACTCTAACAAGCACACACAAACATGTAAAGAGGTGATATTGATAACCACTAACAGGTGGTACAAGGCAGACTACTCCATGGCAGAGGACTATGAATGGGGACAGGACCTGGGCTGTGAGTTTGTCACCCAGAGCTGCTACCACTGGATCTCCACACGCCTGGCAAGGTAGGCCATCACTTGGAGACGGAGGAAGATGAGGGAGAAGGGGCAAGGGAAAGGCGATCACGAGGGCGAGGGAAGGCAGCCATTTATATGCTTCATGACTAGCCATTGTACAGTATGTTCTCCCCATGACAGTATGCATGCATACTCTTTTTAAAAAAAAACATGCTTGTTTTGTGGGAAAGTACGCCAATGGAATTTTAAGGGAAAACCGGTCTAGGGTTACAAGTGATTTTCTCCTACCCCCCACTTGATTTTTTGAATGAAACTTTAAATGGAGATCCCTGTTAGAAAAATAGCAAAATGCCATGCACACGGGTAAATCCCCATTTTATCCTTTACAGACAACTATGTCTTTGTGTGCTGGTGGGGTGGGTGGTACATGTACTAAAAAGAAAATGCACACTGATGGTGTGTTTAGGCATTCCAGATAAACCGAATGTTGCTGACTTTGCAGTGTGGAATTACAAACAGAATTAAGCTGACATGGCACTAATGGTACACCTCAAAGTTCTCTCTGAGGAATAAAGAAGAAGCAGCAAAGGTACACATGTCCTTACTTAATCATACCAGAATCATTCCAGGGAGGTCAGCATGCAGACACAAAGAATTCCAGGCTCCCAGTTTGTGGATTTAGAGAAAAGTAAAGGCAAGAATAAGAAACGAGGGGGGTGGGGGTGGGGGGTCATATTTGCATCACACTGTACCATGTTGAAAGCGAGTTCGAAAAATTTTCCAGATGATGAGGAGAGCTGGGGGGGGGGGGGGGGGGGGGGGGGGGGGGGGCCAGAGGGGATGGAATGGGGAGGGGAGCATGCCAGCTGGATTCACATGGACTTATAGGAATTTTATGTTTTTCCTCAGTTGGAGCCCTGGTGTTGACAATGAGGCTTGTCTGAAGGACTTAGGGTTGGGGCCTGCACAGGTTTAGACTTCAAAGAGAAAAGTTGCTACAGACCTGTTAAGCTATACAATTTCGCAGTATTTTGTAATCATTTGTGAAAATACAATAATGCAACAAAACTAAAGGAAAACATGTGGAGGCAGAAGTTCTTGAGTAGTAATTTCGCTTGCAGTTAACCATGGTGTTGTCTTGGTGTTGGTGTTTAAGTGCTTGACCAAAGAGTGACAACTGTTGACAATGCTTGTGTAGAAAAATCATACGTCTGTGGTTCGTTGATGACTTGCCAGTATGTAGGAACAATAGCAGGTTTATGGGCATGAAATATTTAAAGAAAAAAAAAAGCAAGAAGTGTTAATTTGTGCCAGAGTATGATGAATTGGGTTTGAAAGTAATTTGAGATAGATAGCCGTACTTAGTGAAGTTATTGCAAGGTCAGATATCCCTCTGCCTGTGGGTGATGGCACCTACCTCCTCCCCTCCCCCTTGCCCCCTCTATTGTAAAAAATTTTGACAGATGAACACACACCCCTGCCCCATCTACTTTACGAAAATTTGGTAGATAAAAAATCCCTGCTCCCCCACCCCCTAGTGATTTGTGAAATTTAGAAGACTTGTGCAGGCTCTTTGTAACAAACAAAAGATATTAAATTTTTTTTTAGTAAGTTGGAACATTTGTGCACGCTATTTGTAGAGAAATTTTTTTTTTTCAAATACACCAATGACACTGTTAGAGTAAATAGGTCTGCTTGCTGACCTGGCCCAGGAAAAGAGGATTAGACCCAAGGCCCTGAACGAGCCCTTTATCCACGGCCAGGACCTAATGTTTCGTGCGTGTGTGTGGCCAGGAATGAGAGCATCTACCCATACTGTCGCGTGTGAAGAGGGGGGAGCTGTGGACCGACTGCACGCACAACAGACACGCCGTTGCCCTGTGCAACCTGGTGCAAGTATGAAAAACCCTGCCTGTGCAGTACCAGGTATGTGTGTTTGCACACCTGTTGACCTGCATGACTTGCCGAACTTGTACAAGTTTGACACACGAAGAAAAAGATGGATTATGATGGAATATGAAATACATCCGGGCGGGGTCAAGGCATGAAGTTGTTGAGCAGCAGTCACACTTGCAGAGTATAATCATGGTGGTGTCTTGGTGTGCCGGTTTGAGTGCTCTGACCGAAGGGCAACACTCTGCTAATCATGTTTGGCTGTGCTTGCTTCCGTTGATGACATTCCAATACTTGGGGACAACTGTAAAGACTTTAGGCCCTTAATAATGAGCCTTGCTAAAAAAACGCGCGCAAAACACACACATACACACACACACACACACACACACAGAGGAAAAACGGAAAAATAAAAAAAGAGGGAGGAGCGCAAATTTGTGCCAAAGTAGGCCAGGTAAACCAGATTATGAAATGGTTGGT
>JADBJO010021056.1:15000-22500 GCA_016801955.1 Conus betulinus | reverse complement strand
AGAGAGACTCATGGGAAGGGTAGCGTAGCTAGGAGGATTGTCTCTCTGTTACACTTCGGTGTAAAACCAATATTCGACAACAGAGAAATGTTTCTGCTGGGGGAATGTGTATCCTTGTTTGAAGGGTTGGTACAAGTAGTTCTGTGTGGTGTGTGTGGTGGTGTGTGTGGTTCGAGGATGACCATAATTATTATCTTAAGTCAGTCAGAGACTGGTCCTAGATAATGTTTTATGTGACAAGGGAAAACATTTGCAGTTGCTTAAGCCAGCATAAAACGGCAAAAACGAAGTTGGACTTGACCAGTCACACAAAGATAACTTTTATTTGTTGTATGAGAGAGACTGTGAACATTCACATCTGTAGCAAACAAACACACGAAGGAACTCGAAAACTCGTTGCTTTAGAAAATCATGTCTTATTGCCCAGTAATTAATTCTTTAACTTTGTATTTCACTCTTTCAAAAACCCCGTTCCGTGTTTACAGTCAAGGCAGTCTAACCTGACTGAGCGTCGGCGGCCATTTTGGTCGTGCGGCGAATATGAGAGAAGTATAGTGGTTTCTCGTTCTGACGTGTTTTCACTGTCCTAAATGTTGTTTGCTTTTGCCCTGAAGAAGACCCAAGTGGTCGAAATGCATTGTGTCTTGTCCTGGACTTTGTTTGTCAATGTTCTTAGCGATAAACTAACCCCCTCTATTTCTAAATTTTTGCTTCATTCCTTCTTTTGCCCCCAGTCACCTCGTTTTGAAACCTGACTGATCATCAGGTTAAATCGCATCTGCATGAACCGGAAGGGTAACTTTATTTAAACTCTTAACATCTCAAAATTTATTTCACAGAGGTGGTGACGATTTCAATAAGTATTCATGTGCAAAATGACCATGTTTTAACATTCTAAATTTCATGCAATGTGATTTTTTTTCAGACGCGTGTTATTTTGATAAACTTTTTTTTTTTTTCTAAACGTAACTATGAAAACACATTAATTGTTCGAATTTGGCATGCCGATGATCATAGAAGAAAGGAATGCGGCAACACACGACTTACTCCCCTTCTTACCTGGTTCAATGAGTATTCAAATAGTTTGATGAACTAGTTGAGTACACGGCTTCCTTCTCCCGAATGTTGACCGTGTGCAGACTGAAAAATAGCGTTCTTCAGTGACGCCCCCCCTGAACTGTGTTTGGCAGTGGGGTGGGGTGTGTTCATTAAGATACAGTTTCTTTCAAGAAGACATTTTATGTTTGGCTTTATCGTAGTTTATTTTGAATTTGTGTATGCCAAACGTTCTCTGGTCAAAAAACGTCATTAGTTGCGGGTGTGTGTGTGTGTGGTGTGTGTGCGTGCGTGTGCGTGCGTGCGTGCGTGGTGTGTGTGTGTGTGGGTGTGTGTGTGTGGCGTGCGTGTGTGTGTGTGTGTGTGTGTGTGTGTGTGTGGTGTGTGTGTTGGGCACCACCACCACCACCACACCACCACCACCACCTTCAGCGCTCCTCCTCCTCGTCTCGTTCATCATCATCATCATAATCATCCTCATCATCATCATCTCGTCGTAGTCGTCGTCGTCATCATCGTCATTGTCATCCGGATCAGTTCAAATCATCCTCAGTGATGTTGTTGTATGTTCACATGGACCTAACGAAAAACACGGGGGCTGGAATCTTTCAGCCCTTTATGAGCATGATCAGCACGTAACGCCGTTTTCCTGCGGATAACTGCAGCCATTCATAAATCATCTGCGCTGCGCCGTGACAGGCAAAACAGGCCGGCGCTCTTCCGCGATAAGCCTCTGTAGGTCAGGACGGAGAGTTACGGACCTGCAGCTCAGGAACTGTTTGATGCCTTCTACGTCGTCTCCTTTTTTTTTTCAGATCTAACTTCTCCTCTGCTGCCCCACCCTCATTACACCATCAACTCCAGCCCACCTCGTCTCTCCCTTTCATCCACCACCTCCAGTTCCAGTCAATCTCCCCTCTAACCCCCCACCCCTGTTCTCCTTCAGTGTGTCTCTTTAAATTATTTTATTTTATTGTATTTATTTTTTTTTTGCGTGTCTCTCTTCTCTCCTTATATCCTGCTTTCCCTCGAACCCATCACTGTCTGTATGCAGTGTCTGTCTGTCTGGTCTGTCTGTCTGTCTGTTCTGTCTGTCTCTCTCTCTCTCTCTCTCTCTCTCTCTCTCTCTCTCCCCTTCTCTCTCTTGCCTCTCTCTATCCACATCTCTGTATACCATCTCTCTCACTCTCACTCACTCCACACTCTGAGGGGAGAGAGAGAGAGGAGAGAGAGAGAGGAGAGAGGAGAGAGAGAGGAAGGGAGAGAGATGAGAGAGAGAGAGGAGGGAGAGCGAGAGAGGAAGGGGAGAGAGAGGGGAGAGAGAGAGCGTGAGAGAGAGAGAGAGAGACAGACAGACAGGCACGGCAGACAGACAGACAGAAGACAGACAGACACCCGAGACAGAGGAGAGAGCGCAAACAGGCCAAGTCGGTGTTGTGACCCATTAGTCTATGCAGTCTGTACACTCTACAACTGCAGCATTAAGTTCGTCTTTGCAGCCGACAACACCTGAACCACCCCCACCCCCACCCACCTATACCACCACCACCCCCTCCAATTCCTCAGTCCACCCTTACCAACCTCTTCCCCACCACCGACACACCTCACCTTCCATTCCCTTCCGCTACTAAGATCGAGTTTCGGGACTAACTGGCTCAACAAGTTGAGGGCTTGAAGTCTTTTTTTTTTTTCTCTCCAGAGAAGGGAAGCAACACTCTTCTCGACAAAGCCGAGCGCACCTGCTGTAGTAATGATAATGAATGAACAGGCCAGACAGGCAAGAAAGCACAGCCAGTGCACGAGCAGCGACCTGTCACAGCGTGGAGACAATCCTCCATTCGTCGCCTGACAAGCGTGCACAGTTTTAATGTGTTAGGGAGAAAGGCTACTTTGCAGCAGAGGCGTGCCGGTAAGGCGTATCCGTTTCTGTGTGTGTCTGTGTGGTGTTGTCTGTGTGTCTGTTTTCTGTGTGTCTGTCTGTGTGTGTGATCCTCGTGTGTGTGTGTGTGGGTGTGTGTGTGTGTGTGTGTGTGTGTGTGTGTGTGTGTGTGTGTGTGTGTGTCTCTGTTTCTGTCTCTGTCTGTGTCTGTCTGTCTGTCTGTCTGTCTGTCCTCTCTCTCTCTCTCGTGAGTGTGTGTGTGTGTGTGTGTGTGTGGTGTGTGTGTGGTGTGTGGTGTGTGTGTGTGTGGTGTGTGTGTGTGGTGTGTGTGTGTGTGTCTGTGTGTGTGTGTGGTTGTGTGTGTGGTGTGTGGTGTGTGTGTGTGTGTGTGTGTTGTGTGTGTGTTGTGTGGTGTGTGTTTGTGGTGTGTGTGTGTGAATGTGTGTGTGTGTGTGTGTGTGTGTGTGTGTGTGTGTGCTCGCGCTCGCGCGCGTACGTGCGTGCGTGGTGTGTGTGCTTGTGCGCGCGCGTGCGCGTGCATGTGTGTGTGTGTGGTGGTGTGTGTGTGTGGTGTGTGTGTGTGTATGTGCGTGTGTGTGTGTGTGTGTGTGTGTGTGTGTGTGTGTGTGCAGACTTCCTCTCATTTTTTGTCCTTCTCTTTCTCCACCCTCTTTCTCTCTCCCGCCCCCCCCTCCTCTAGGTCTAATGGGCTGCTGAGGAATGGTTTTTAAGTAAGAAAATACCAACACCCTTTCCTCCACCTTCCATTGATGTCCTCTTACGCAGGGACACCCAAACACCTGTCAGACCGATTAGCCATGTCCACCCTGCAGCCAGCTGTGACCAGTTGGGAGGGGAGGGGGGGTGACTGACCCACTCTGCAGAGACAGGGACACCCCACCACCTGTCAGACCGATTAGCAATGTCCAGCCTGTGGCCAGCTGTGACCAGTGGGGAGGGGAGGAGGGGGGCTGACTGACCACTCTGCAGAGACAGGGACACACCCAACATCTGTCACACCGATTAGCAATGTCCAGCCTGTGGCCAGTTGTGACCAGGGGAGGTTGACTGAACACTCTGCAGATACAGGGACACCCACACACCTGTTACACCAATTAGCAATGTCCAACCTCTGGCATTGTGACCATGGAGGTTGACTGAACACTCTGCAGAGACAGGGACACCCAACACCTGTTACACCAATTAGCAATGTCCAGCCTGTGGCCAGTTGTGACCAGTGGAAGTTGATATGAACACTCTGCAGAGAGACAGGGACACCCCAACACCTGTTACACCAATTAACAATGTCCAGCCTGTGGCCAGTTGTGACCAGTGGGGATTGACTTGACCACCCTGTAGAGACAGGGACACCCAACACCGGTCAGACCAATTAGCAATGTCCAGCCTGTGGCCATCTGCGACCAGAGTAGGGGGGGAGGGGTGGTCTGACTGACCACCCTGCAGGGACAGGGACACCCAACACCTGTCAGACCGATGTCTGCGGCCAGCTGTGTCAAACTGGAATAAAGCCAGACAAATACAAAAACGAACAATCTAATAGTGGGTCTGCTGGCCTGCGCTTGTTTTCCCCCCCCACTATTAGATTGTTCGTTTTTGTATTTGTCTGACTTTCTTCGAGTTTAAAAGGCTGTGCCAGTCTTGAATAAAAGTTACTCTGAGTTAGGTTTTCTTATGGGAGCAAGAGTTACCCTACTTGTTTATTGTTTATCAGCTTACGTGTATATTGAGAGAATCAAATTCACGACGTGCCATCCAAGACGCTAACCATTACATTGCAGCAATAGAGTTTTCCCACACCGATCCTTCTGATGCTGTCATATTCAGCTATAGCCAAAATTTGTCCAGTCACAGCTTCAACACTAGCAGTCAACGTGGAGCAATTCGATGAAAATATCAGGTAGGGCATGTAGAAACCCGTCTGAGGAGACACTGCACTGCCATTAGGTCAAGTTGCTAGTATTCAGGTGATCACACTGAACTCCCTACTAATGACAAAAAGTCGTGTATTGACCAGTGGCCATAGTGCAGTGATTAGCGTCGCGGTTTGCAGGCTGGGAGGTTGTAGGTTTCGATTCCCATCAGGAGCCTTTATTCTATAGTGTTTTTTTGGCATCCAGCTGGTCGATACCCAACGCTGAATGTGGTATGAGCTCAAATGTAACAACTGGGATCACACAGTCGAGTTTTGTCCCTTAATTAAATGGAAACTGTTCTGAGAGTATTGCTCCCATTAACTGATCAACACTACAGGTGTCAGTATCTCTCGGGACTGCTTGACGCCGAGATATATTATGAAAGAAATCATTGAGTTCAGCCATGTCATGTAGTCTCAGATCAGAATGGAACATCATGACATAACCTGCATCATTCTATCATTCTCATGCTCATCGAACATCATTACCATGTGTTCATGGTCAAGCGATCAGTGTCAACAAGTTCAAGGGGACCGTTGCTGGATGGACGTGGTGACGCCCCCCGGAGCGGGGTGCTCACATGATCATAACGCTGGTTTCAGTGACTAAGCCATTGTTGTTGTCAGCATGGGGCCGGAACAGCTCGGGTGGTAGAGCGCCGGACTCGTAATCCAAAGGTTGCGGGTTCGAATCTCCGCCGGGCCGTTCCGGTACAGGGGGATTTTTTCCCTCGGAGTTAACATTGGTTCTGACTCCATTTCCCATACAGTCCTTCGAATGAGACTATAAACCGAGGTTCCCGTGTGTTGACCGCACGCACAACATTCATGCCCACACGTAAAATCCCATCACCAACTTTCGGAAGACCCTTGAGAAGGGGACAGGTCTGTAAGATGTTTCTGGTGTTTGGTCTTCAAGACCACAGGAGCAGGAGGAGGGAAGGCGCCAGCTTCAGCTTCCTATGCAGGTGGTCATTGAGTCGGCAGTGGCCAGTTCTAAGTCTCATAATGACCACCTGCTCCTGTCTCTCCAGAAGATGGAAGGCATCCCTTGTGGGTTGTGGTCGCATCAGAGCCTTAGAGAGAGACAGACAGACAGACAGACAGACAGACAGACAGACAGACAGACAGACAGAGACAGGTGGAGGTCATCATTGACTGTTCAACTGTCATAGCATTTACTATAATGGGCAACAAAATACGACGACGACGACGACTATCAATTATGATAAGAAGAAGAATATTTATCATGATGATGATGAGGAGGAGGAGGATAAGGGGAAGGAGTAGCAGCAGAGGAGGAACAGAGGAGGAGGAGGGGGAGGAGGAAGATAATCATGATGATGATGATGATGATGATGATGATGATGATGATGATGATACACTGTGTAATTTGAGGACATGCAGGACAAAGAGATTTATTGTTTACATCTAAACGAATCCCTCATATCCGTATTCTTGTCTGGTTTCAACTTTGAAACAAGCTGTGGCTTTGTTTTTTAAATATGTTGGAACAAGGTAAGCTACCAACACAGTACAGAGGCTAACAGGCCAATCACGATACCTTCTGTTGTGTGTGCTTGTTTGTCCTTTTGCCAGTTTGCCTCTAGGTGAATTTCTCGCTCAGGTCTCTGTCCAAGACCATTCTTTCGGGTGCAGTAGTCAATGGACGTTTCAAGAAGCAAAGCAAAACCTGGACGGCTTACCTCCCCTCTAACCCTTAGCACATGTCTGAGGGCAGCGAGCTTTAGGGGCTATAAACATTACCAAAGATCCTGAACGTCTGCACGTCCATGACGAAACCTCTAAACCTTAAGATGATGATGAACAGGAGCGGCGTTATCCAGGAATCAATACGGCCCTGATATTTAGCAATAAGCCGACAGCTCTCTCCTTTCTCTCCCCTTAATGGAAAAGCTCTCGTGACAATGGGACATGACCTTCCTGTTTCAGAGGCTGACTCCACCCAGTTCCCGCCCCTTTCTCCAGGCGGTGTCTGCGGACTAAATGTGGCTTCATTGACTTCAGACACAGAAAGTCATTTAGGGAGGAAATTCACCATCCGCCATTCATTCACCATGTAATGAGGCGGAGGGTTGAGGGGGGGAGACTGGGAATGTTAGGAGATCGTACACCTTCCATGGGTCAATTTGTGGGCGTACTTTACACTTTGGGCAACCGAGACTGGGTGAATAAGTGAACAAGTTGAGAGAGAGAAAGACGGGGGGAGGGGGGGATAGGAACGGAGAGAAAGATAGAGACAGTGACAGACAGATAAAGACAGACAGACAGACAGGCAGGCAGACAGACAAACAGGCAGAGACACGCGTGTTCTTTATAACGCAGCCGACCTCAGAGGACATATGAGAACTGTCATAGAGACAGACAGACAGACAGATTGATAGACCAGTTGGTTAGTTTCTTTGTCTGCAATCTCTCCTCTACTATCCCTAAAAGCAGTCCTGATGAAACTACTTTTATATTATTTTTGGCGGGTTTAAATTTCTTTGGGTTGTTCGTTTGTTCGTTTGTGTGTTTCTTTTTGTTTGTTTCCTTGCTTGCTTGCTTTCCCAATATGACAACTAGGTAATAATTATCTTTTTTATTTGTTGATTTATTTTTTGTCCATTTC
>JADBJO010021056.1:0-10000 GCA_016801955.1 Conus betulinus | reverse complement strand
AGCAGCTGCTCGGTGTCAAGGGACAGACAGTCTAAAGTCTGAGAGGCAGCACAGTCTGAGATCATAGAAACCAAATACCAGAAAGTCATGGTCACAGACTCTGATGTCAGGTGGAAAGCCCCATGTCCTTTCCCCTGACCTCTGTTTTCACTTCAGACTGATGGTGAGTTCCATGCTCGGCCAGCCCTCACGGATACAGCTCATGAGCTGCTAAATTCAGCTTTGTGGGTGGTGACAGCTAAAAATCTCACAGGTAAGTTAGGTCAGTTTTAGACTGAACTCTTCGTCTCGAATGTTTCAACAGCTTTTTATCTAATACAGACCAGATGCAGATGCCTTCTGTAGCAGATCAACAGAAATGCTTCAGCAGGCCGGCAGAAAGATTCCAAATGGGGTGGACGCAGCTCTGTTTATCTCCATTTCGAATATGTCGAAGGCGTCTGAAGTTGCAATGTCCGTCAAACTCCACAGCGCTTCTCGTGTCTTCGTGGAAAGATCTGATGATGCTAGGATCCTGGGTGGACATTCGATCCTCGGGATATCGGATTTGTGTGGGAATGTCTTGGAGGTCATTCCCTCTGACCAGATCAAAATCTTTATAAGATCTATCAAGTTATAAATGGTGGCTGTCATTGTTCCCCCGGCATGTCCTTGCAGCTTCTTGAAAGGTGAAGATCACGTCCTTGATCAACTGCCGGCTCAGAATCTGCACTATAATTCTTGATATATTCTGTCTGTGAGCATTTGGAACCTCTTCAGTAAGACTCGACAGAACAGCTTCCCACCAACACTGAGGATCGCAGATGCCATGACATCTGCTGGCTCCTGTCACTGTAGTCTGTGTACAGTTTGACGATGTTTAGTTGACCCTCCTGTCCCCCATGCACTTTGCCTTCCTCCAGCAGGGCAGAAAACTTCATACAGCTCAGTGACTACGGTTTCTTTGCAGTATTTAAACCCTGACAATGAATGCTGTTTTTCAAGGGTGCCAACAGAGCTTAGGGCCTCACCAATGCTTTTAGTGTTTGGCTCTCTGCGAGCTCCTCCTAAACAGACAGACACCCCCACGGCATTCAAGGCATCCTCAGTCCACATGTTCTTCTAGGTATATCACTCGGAGAAGTGCTCTAAAACCCTGCACTCCATCTAATACACGATAATGCTTGAATCATTTACAATACAGCAAAGTAGCTTGATTCATGATATGTAAATGAAGCGTGATGTGGATAACCAAACATTTCAAAAATGAAATCAAATTACAAACACAAATGCAAAATAATTCATTTTTTCATAGTGCTGCATACTTTTTAATATCAATCTGAATCAACCTGAAATACAGATAAATAATAAACAAGTAAATACGTAAATAAATAAAAAAAAGTAGACATTTCATCACTATTAATCATCACACACCCAAATTTCACATAAAACATCATGCAAAGATCCCATAGAAAAAATTGAGGAGTGGGGAGATGTGGTGGCAGGGTATGGGAAAAATGTTCAAATGAAAAAGGATCTGCATACCTGAATATCCTTGAATGAAGACATGATGAAGATCTCCTAACAAATCCCCACTCTGCATACCTGAAGATCTTTTGAATGAAGACATGGTGAAGATCCCCTAACGAAGACCACTGTTTACAGGACCATACCTGAAGATCTTTGAATGATTAGACACGATGAAGATCCCTAACAAAAGACCCGTCTTCACCCTGCATACCTGGAGATCCTTGAATGAAGACCTGATGAGATATCCCCTAATAACGAAGACCACTCTGAATACCCTGAGATCTTTGAAATGAAGACAGGATGAAGATCCCCTAACAAAGACCATCTGCATACACGGAGATTTCTTGAATGAAGACATGATGAAGATCCTCTAACGAAGACCCAACTCTTATACACACTATAACTGCACCCCACCGTCCGTCCAACAAATCCACACAACCAAACCTCAATCAAACACAGTTTGAGGAGATGATAGAGGGGAGGGGGAGAGCCTATGATGCTAGGATACAGCTTCCATGTACATGATGTCATGAAGATTCCTCTAACGAACATCGACCACCTCACTTTCTCACCAAACTCTTCCCTGGTTAGTCAACGACACCCTGGATGGGGGAAGGACCAGAGGAGACGCAGTAAGAAGAAGAAGAAAGCTTCGATCCATGAAGATACGATGAAGAGATAACAAGGAAAGGTATCTCGACCTGCGAATGAGGAAGACCGGGTGGGGGTGGGGGTGGTGAAAGGTGGGAGGGTGGGAGGTCGGTGAGGTAGGCTGACCTGAAAAATGAAAGCAAAAGACCCGCCCATTGGTGCCATGAAATGAGGTCGTTCTGGGCCGAAAAAAAAGGTTACTGGGTCACGAACATCCCAGGATTATATTGCTTATTATCTTTTTTTTTGTCAAAGAAAATAGGGAACGAGATAAGAAATACAGCAAAAAGAAGACGAAGAGCGAGAGAGAGAGAGAGAGAGGGAGAGAGAGAGAGGAGAGAGAGAGAGAGAGAGAAGAAGAGTGTTTGGTGTGTGTTTGGTGTGCTAGGAGTGTGCATTCTCTGTGTAGATGCGTTGTATTTTGATGTGTATTGCTGGTGTGTGGGTGGGTGAATATGGTGAACCCTGTGGGCCGCCGTTCTGTCTGTCTGTCTGTCTGTTCATTTTTGCACACGCACACCACCACACCCCCCTCCCGCCGGCATCCTGTGAGTGCGTGTACAAGTGAAGGGATAACAAGGTCGATACATTGTATGTGATGTGTTTGGTGTTTTCTCTTGCCTCGTGTATAGCCGACATCCCGCACATGCATGCATGCCATGCCGTGTGTGTTGTTGTCGTTGTGTGTGTGTGTTGTGTGTGTGTGTGTGTGTGTGTGTGTGTGTGTGTGTGTTGTTTGTGTGTCTCGTGTCTGTGTCTGCTGTGTGTTTGTGTGTCTGTTGTCTTTCTGTCCTCTGTGTCTGTGTTAGTGAGTTTGAGTGAGTGTAGATGAGTGAAGGTATGTGTTCAGCCAAGTTCGCGCTCTCTGCGCGCGCGCTGTGTGTTTTGTGCTTTAAAACGCTCTCCCTAACCAACAAAAAAAAAACAACCGCTCTTGTCATGGAGTCTGTGCGTCTCTAAAACTCCATAAGGGGTCTGTACACACTTACGACGATAAACCCAACTGGCGAACGATTTCTAGACAAGCTTCATCCACCCAATAATTAATCTTCGTGCCTGAGCTAGACACTTCTATATCCGCCCTCCGTCCCGTCTTTTGAGAGATGATGAGAGAGAGAGAGAGAGATAGAGAGAGAGAGACAGAGAGAGATAGAGAGGAGAGAGAGACAGACCAGACAGACAAACACGACAGACAGACAGAAAGACCCATAGAATGATAACAAAAACCTACACACACTCACACACACACCACTACCACACACACACACACACACCACACACACACCCACACCACCCAAATTCATATCTATATAATATATATATATTATAAATCTATATATATATATATAATATATATTATATATACTATTCATATATAGCTTCCGCATAGAGTTAGAACACTATAAACAAGATCACACACAACACACAAAGTCCCGCACAGCGCCACGCACGCAACGCGCACCACACACACACACAAAGCTACCACACACACCCACACACACCAAAACCACCCCACACACACACACACACCGCACACACCTCACACCACGCACGCACGAGTCACACACGCACGCACACACACACGCACCGCTGAGTGACTGTTGACACAAGAGCGAAAACAGGCGAGCCTTCATAGAGGAAGACTGGTTAAAGTGTTACAAAGTACTGAGAGAAAAACGATGTCCTGTGCAGCGAGAGCTGGACGAAAGCGTAGGGAGACCTACTCTTTCCAATCTTCACAGACCACAGGGGAGAAAGTTTCAGGAGAACTCCATGTTTCAACAGACCCAACAGACGGTTCCATCGTAGGGGGAGAACTTTCCATCTTCACAGGACCAGGATGGGAGAGTGTAGGGAGACCTTCCATCTTCCCAGACCAGGATGGGCCGATTGTAGGGGAAGACTTCCCATCGTCACAGACCACAGGATGGAGCAGTGTAGGAAGAACTTTATTCTCTTCCAAGCCCAGTCATGGGGGAGAGTTGTAGGGAGAACTTCCATCTTTCACAGACCACACCGATGGGGAGTGTAGGGTAGGGAGAACTTCCATCTTCACAGACCAGGCCATGGGGAGAGTGTAGGGAGAACTTCCATCTTCACAGACCAGGATGGGAAGTGTAGGGATCAACTTTTCCATCTTTCACAGACCAGGAGGGGAGAGTGTAGGGGAGAACTTTTATCTTCACAGACCAGGATGGTGAGAGTGTATGGAGAACTTCCATTCCAGACCCATCTGGGGAGTTAGTGAGGACTTCCATCTTCATGGGGAAGTTTATGGAGAACTTTCCATCTTCACAGACCAGGATGGGGAGAGTGTATGGAGAACTTCCATCTTCAACCGACCAGTGCATGGTGAGAGGTGTAGGAGAACTTCCATCTCCACAGACCACTTAAAGAGCGTATGGTCAGACCTTTCATCTTTCACAGGACTTCCATCTCACAGACCAGGATGGGAGAGTGTAGTGAGAAACTTCCATCTTCACAGACCATCGGGGGGGAAGAGGTAGGGAGAATCTTCACAATCACTGGAATAGCGGGGAGAACTTCATCTCACAGACCAGATGGGGAGATGTGGGAGAACTTTCCATCTATCACAGACCACTAGGGATACTTCCATCTTCACACAAGACCAGGGAGGGGGAGAATGTAGGGTTCAGACCTGGAGGGGAGAGTTCCTTCATCGTTCACAGACCACGGGGGAGAGGTGTATGGAGACCTTCCATCTTCAAACAGACCAGTCCATGGGAGAGTGTAGGGAGACCTTCCATCTTCACCCGACCCGGGTTGGGGAGATAATGGTAGGGAGAACTTCCCATCTTCACACACCCATGAGACGGAGGAGAGCTTAGGGAGAACATTGGTCCCTTCACAGACAAGCATGGCCAGACTTTAGGGGGAAAAGCTGGTGTTCACAGACAATCATTGGGGACAGCGTGGGAAGAAAAAGCGGCCATCGTAGACAAATATGGCGACCAGTGTGGGGAGGAAATCATCTTTTCACAGACAAACGTGAATGAGCGTAGGGATGAACGCACTCTTCCACGACAGAATGGGGTTAGTGGGAGTGGGGGTTGGTTTCAAAAATCTGCGTTTGCAGCCAAACATTAGAAATGTTGTGAAGATGAGGGAACCAACGATCAAACTTTAAAAAGACCAACTCTGGGGCAGGATGGGTGGAAGGCAGTGAGAGGGGGTGGGGGAGGAGGGGGATAATGAATTGGAACACGCAAGGGTTGGCAGAGCGTTTTGTCTGTAATGGTTGTATTCTGAAAAAAGCAACACAAAGAAATGTTCTCAAAACACAAGTGATTTCTGGTTGGCTTGGTAACAATCATCAGCAGTGCCTGGAAGAGAAAGACTTTTAGGAAAGGGACAGACAGGAGCATGGTTGGGAGGTGGGTAGGAAAAGTCCGTCTTTCCCCCGCTCTTTGTTGACCAACGTCCTCTTTCCGGACAACGATACAATCAACTAGGTATCATGTCTTTTGGGAAGGTCATGGCAGAGAGGCAGGCAAATGTCACGACAATCTCGCACCAATTGCACACTTTTTTGGCAAATCACGACCCCACACATAATAGGTCTGATTGTGAAGAGAAAGCGAGAGACACAGCAAGCTGCAGCATGTCCATATTCCTCCCTCAGCTTTTTCATCAATAGATCCATTAATATATCACCTTTAGCGGTCTTTTTCGATTGCAAATCAAATGAATTGTTTGTCCTTTAATTAACTGAAGTCACAAAGACACAGCTTTCTGATGATCCTCTGCTCTCAATCCTCTATTTTCTTTCCTGACCATCAATTCAAACCAGTCTCTATTGTGATTATCCCGCACATTACTTTTCTTTTCAGGTGTCTAGGTGCACCCCGTCAAGACCGAGATAATCACCGCGACTGCGGGTATTGATTACTGATGAGCGTCCATTTCCAGTGAACATTTGCCCCAGACACAAAAAAAACAACTCTCTCCTCTCTCTCTCTCTCTCTCTCTCTCTCTCTCTCTCTCTCTCCTCCCTCTCTCTCTCTCTCTCCCACCCGACACCTCCCCCCCGCTCCCCATCTCTCTCCTCCTCTCCCAGACTTGCCCAAACACCCCCACTCTCCTCCAACTCCCTCGATCATCTCTCTCAAGTTTCATCCTAGGCTAGTTTTTTTTTTTTGTCCCTGCCTTATTTACCTTCAATTTTGGAATCTCTGTCCTCTGTCTCTATCATTACAAGCCGCGCGCGCGCGCGCACTGCGTGCGTGCGTGCTAGCTGCGTGCGTTCGTGCGTGCGTGCGTGCGTGCGTGCGTTCGTGCTTGTGTGCGTGTGTGGTGTGTGTGTGTTTGTGTGTGTGTTTTGTGTGTGTGTGTGTGTTGTGTGTGTGTGTCTGTCTGTCTGTCCTGTCTGTCTTTACGTGTGGATATGTGTGGCGTCCATACGTGTGTGTGTGTTTGTGTGTGCGTGTGTGTTTTTGTGTTGTTTTGTTTGTGTGTGTGTGTTGTGTGTTGTGTATGTGTGTATCCTGTGTGTGTATCTTGTGTGTGGTTGTGTGTGTGTTTGTTGTGTTTGTGTGTTGTGTGTGTGTGTGTGTGTTGTTTTTGTGAGCGCGTGTGTGTTCATCTGTGTATGTCTGTATATGTTGTGTTCGTGTGTGTGTGTGTTGTGTGTGGTGTGTGTGGTGTGGTGTGTGTTGTGTGTTTGTGTGTGTGTGTGTGCGCGCGCGCGCTCGCGCGCCGTTTGTTTTTGTGTGTGTGTGTGTGTGTTTGTGGTGTGTTTGGTGTGTGTGTGTGTGGTTTGTGTGTGTGTGTTTTTTCTTTTTTGTGCTCAAAAACTTCTTTCGTGCATATATCCTCAGCCGCGCCTCCCTATTTATCTCAGTCGCCCCATGATTTCATCGACTATTTAGGCGAGTTGCCCACTTACTCGGACAATGTAATGCAGGAATATTGGTGATATATCTCACAAAGCACACATACACACTCAAAACTTTAAATTTCTTGCTAATATTTCTAAAGCGCGCATACACACACAAACTTAAACTTTTTTGCTAAGTTTCATGGCCCACATATTATTTTGTGGTTTTACATCAGAATTCATGTCCAGCCTAGGTGGGTGGTGATACGAAATCTCGTTGTGGAACAGACAGTGGATCCATACTGATTCTTTTTCAGAGATGTTTCCCCCAATAGATTTCATTCAAACCAAAGACGACTTCACTTATTTCTGTATGAAAAGCCCCTTTAAATGAGGTACTACAAATGTAATATCAAGATCATTTTTAGAAGTACACAATTTTCTCTAACTGAGTTTGGACTTCTCCATTACCACTCTCGACGCTTAACTTCGTTATATGCATTTGGCCCGACATGGACAGACAGACAGACAGACCTAACAGACGACAGATTTGTAGACATGTACTCTCATAGCTTAATTTGTATCATACGAATCGCTCTGAACAGCGACAAACCTTTCTTTCACAACCCTTCTCATAACCGCAGTCAACCACGTTTTTCTGCTTTAGTTTCAGTGACCCAAATCCAACATCTGGTATACGCTTGATCCCGGACAAAAATACCTAAATACGCTGTCCATAATCTGCTACTTTTTTTACCTAACTAAACACTATATTAAAAAACCAATCTCAGACGGTATTCTTGGTGTGTAACTAAATGTGGCAATAAAGGAATGAACTTGACCTTTTCATCAGTCCAGAAGAGATCACCCTTACACCCTTCTTCAACTCACCTCTAATCCTCTGATCCTTTAGACTATCTGGGTGTGGGTCTGTCGTCTGTGTCCCCTGTCTTCTTGAATTAGCTCTAAGATTTTTGAGTACTGGCTGGTTGAACAAAAACAGACGCTTTATACAAGAGGCCCAGGTAAAATGGTTCGGGTCCTCCAGAAAGAAATCATAGATGGATGTGAATGTCCAACAATGGAAGCGTAGGTTCGGTCCATTTTGACATCTGTTTAATAAATTAAGGAACGGTATGAAGAGTTTTACCAACACGGGGGGGGGAAGCCCCCGAACTGGGTTAGGTTTTGGTCTGTAAGGCTAACCTGGAAGGGGCTTGAAGTGTTGGACCTCAACTAGAGAAAAGGATTCATATAAACGGTCAGGCAGAAAACTAGCTGTGACGGAACGGAAATTCAAGAAGCGGTGGAGAAATAATGCCTTCTTAACAATCACATGACAGTGGTGTAAGTACATCTCATCTGTGGACAAGAGAGGGGGGGGCGGAGGGAAAAAATGGAGATGGAATGAAGTCGGGTAATGGTGAATATGAGACAGGCAGTGGGAGTTCGAAAGAGACATCAGAGTATTGAAGCTTGGAATTACTGTAGGAGCACGACTAGGCTTTAGGATTTAATGCAAAAGATGTGGACACGCGTGAGTAGGGTGACATTCCATATACCAGTGACATCCAGACACCATGACATCCAGAGACCCGTGACCATCCAGACGCCAGTACATCCACGAGACAGGGAATGAAAAGATAGAGTGAACTTCACTTGGAACGGATCTAGAGAGCCAGTCCATCGCCATGTTAATGATATACGTGAAAGGTCGGGACAGCCAGGTCCATCGCCATGTGTATGATAATACCGGTGAAGGTTTTGTGTACAGCCAGGTCATCGCCATATTGTTATGATAAACGGTGAGTATTTTGTGACAGCCACGGTCATCGCCATGCGTATGAATATACGTGACGGGTCCTCGTGACAGCGCTGTCTCTCCATGTCTATACTATCTGTAAGGATTTTGTGACAGCCATGGGGGGGTGGGTGGGGGGGAGGGGGGGGAGGTCTCGCATGTGTATGATATACGTAAGGAGTTTGGACCAGCCAGGTCATCGGGCCATGGTGTATGATATACGGTGCATTGATCGTGACAGCACCGGCTCCCATCGCCATGTGTAGAATACGGGTGAAAGGTTAGACAGCCAGGTCTCGCCATGTGTATGATAGACCGGTGAGGATCTTGGTGACAATCCATGTCATCTGCCATGTGTATGAATATACTGTGAAGTGGATTTTGGACAGCCAGGTCACGCCATGTGTAGGATATACGGTGAAAGGTCTCATCCATCCCAGTCATCTCCATGGTGTTATGATATACGTGAAGGGATCTGTTACAGCCAGGTCCTCGCCATGTGTAGATATACTGTGACGGATGAGACGCAGCCTCCACTCGCCATGTGTATGAATATACGGTGAGGGTCTGAACAGCCAGTTCATCGCCAGTTATGGTTACGTTGACGGATCTGTGACAGCCAAGTCATCGCCATGTGTCTGATATACGTTGGAAGGGTCTGTTGACAGCCATGTCCTCCGCCATGGTTCTTCTCATCCTAGTTCCTTCTGACCACCGCCCTGTCTCGCCTCATGTGTATTATATCGGTGACGTGTCTGAGACAGCCGTTCATCGCCAGGTTATTATTATACGGTGACTTATCTGTGACCGCCAGGTCCATCTCCATTGTTATATATACTGTTACGTCTCGTTCCGTGACATCCCTTCACTCTCCATGTGCCTGCATATAACATTGAAGGATCTGGAGCAGCCAGTCCTCGCCTTTCTGATATACTGTTATTACTCTGTCCATCTCCAGTCATCGCCCTATTTCATTAAATATTGTTTAACCTTTCTGTATACTCCCTGTCACTCTCCCTTTGTCTATTTTTTCTTTTTTTGGTGCTGGGTTGGGGTTTTGTCTGCGTCTGTGCTTTGGATGTGTGTTAGTGTCACATGTGTGTTGTGTTTGTGTTGTTTTTTGGGTGTGTTTTTGTGTTGTTTGTATTTTTTCCTGTTTGATGTACTGTTTTTGTCTTTGTGTTTCTGTGTTGTATTACTTT
>JADBJO010021055.1:17500-30242 GCA_016801955.1 Conus betulinus | reverse complement strand
CTGCATGTTTTCATAAGTGTCCTTCGCCTCTCTGTGTATAGTATATTTCTCTGTTCAGTAACATTGCTCTGCAGGTATTTTCAACAGATTTTACAGTAAACCAAGTGGTGTTTGACTTTTCTCTTTAAAAATCTAAATGAATGAGAGTGATCTCCTCATCAATTCATCGGTGTCCCATGTGACTTTGCCAGTACATTATGACCACGTCTACAGTCATGATAAAACTGACCTGATTTCGATAAAAATAGAAAACCTCTCATTACTGTAATCATCGATGACTTTGGCTTGAAAATCAGATTCCCTCAAGCTGCTGAAGTAGAGGGGCATGCTTCTTGACTCTAGTTGAGACGACTTTTGTGAAAAGGGAAGGAGTGGGGCTGAAATAGAGAAAGAGAGAAAGGGGGCGTGGGGGGGGGGGGGAGGGGTAGGGTAGGCAGAGGTCGGAGAGTGGTTAGCTTTTTTTTCCCCTGCAGCCAGGACAGAACTGGGTGGTTTCTGACGGTGCTGTGCTGACACCGGTGGCTGGAGTGGGCCCCAGATGAGTGGTACCGGTCCAGGGCGGCATTGCACGTGATACACGCCTGGCCGTGCCTACACGCATGGAAGGGCAGGGCTCGATCAGTCTATTTCTTCTTTGCTTCATCAATGTGCTCTTTATTCACTTATCTGTCCTCTCCCTTTCCTGACTCTCGTTTTCTTTTAATTACATATTTCCCCTCTTTTACATATAATTTCATTCTATTCTGTTCTGTTCTATTCTTTCTTTCGTTCTCTCTCTCTCTCTCTCTCTCTCTCTCTCTCTCTCTCTCTCTCTCTCTCTCTCTCTCTCTCTCTCTCTCTCTCTCTGTGTGTATGTGTGTGTGTGTGTGTGTGTTAGGGGGGGATGCGTGTGTGCGTGCGTGCGTGCGTGCGTGCGTGCGTGCACGCGCGCTTGTGTGTGTGTGTGTGTGTGCGTGCGTGCGTGTGTGTGTGTGTGTGTGTGTGTGTGTGTGTGTGTGTGTGTGTGTGTGTGTGTGTGTGTGTGTTTTTTTTTTCCCCTTTCTCCCTGTTAGTTGAACTATCTGTTTTTTTAAACTCATTTATCATTTCTATTACTTGCCACCTGTCATTGTAGTTATCATAATGATGATGATGGTGATGATGATGATGATGACGACGACGACGACGACGATGATGGTGATGATGATGATGATGATGATGATGATGATGATGATGATGATGATGATGATATGAATGGTGGTGGTGGTGGTGGTGGTGATGTATTGGTTGTGGTGGTGTTGATGGTGTAGTTGGTGTTCTTCTGACTGTTATCATAATTATTCCTATTACAGTGTTATGAAAATTGTCACAGTATTATCAATTCTATCATCGTCATAACTGGTGGCTTACTAACAAAATTTTCTTTATCGTTGCTGGTATTATCACTATTATTATTATTATTACTATTATTATTATTTATTATTATTACTGTTATTACTATTATTATCATTATTAATGTTGTTGTCATTAATTATCAATATTATTATTATCATTATCATAGTATTATCATTATCATTAGTAGTAGTAGTAGTATCATTATTGTTGTTGGTGTTGTTGATATCATTATTACCATCAGCAACGTTATCATCATTACTATTATTATATTTATGTGTTGTTGTTGTTGTTGTTGTTGTTATCATTATTATTATTATTATTATTATTATCATTATCTTGTTGATTTTGTTGTTGTTGTTGTTGATGATGATGTTGATGATGATGATGATGATGATGATTGTTGTTGTTGTTGCTGCTATTATCATTATCATTATCATCATCATCAGTAGTAGTAGTAGTAGTAGTAGTAGTAGTAGTAGTAGTAGTAGTAGTAGTAGTAGTAGTATTTCATGACGATTATTGTTATTATCATTTAATACCATTACTATTGTTAATATAATCATTAGCAGCAAAAATGCATATAGTTCTGAGATTTCAATTTACTTTCTTTCCTATTATTTCTATCCGTCTTCTTCTTCTTTCTTTCTTTCTTTCTTTCTTTCTTTCTTTCTTTCTTTCTTCTTCTTCTTCTTCTTCTTCTCCCCCTTCTGCTCCTCGTCATCCTCCTCTTCCCTTTCTTCAACCTTCTCCTTCTCTTCCTTTTTATCATCATCATTATCATCATGATCGTCGTCGTCATCATCACCATCATCATCATCATCATCACCATCATCATCATCATCATCATCATAAGTAGTAGTAGTAGTAGTGGTGGTGGTGGTGGTGGTGGTGGTGGTGGTGGTGGTGGTGGTATAATCATCAGTGTGATCATCATCATCATCATCATCATCATCATCATCATCATCATCATCATCATTATCATTCTGAAGAATGCTACTATAATCAAATTCCTGTGACTATCCTCTAACTTCTCTCTTCTTCTGTAAATGTCATTGTTACTATTACCACATTGCTATTGTCAGTATCATTATACAATTGTACAACAGCCAATATCATCATCATCATTATCATCATCATCATCGTCGTCGTCGTCGTCGTTGTTGTCATCGTCGTCGTCGTCATCATCATTATCGTCATGATCAGTAATAGTAGTAATAGCAGTAGCAGCAGCAGCACTAGTAGTGGTAGTGGTTGTAGTAATAGTTTCTTTGTCTGATTATCATTTCTCGTGTCCATTCCCTCCCCTTTTTGAACATGCTCAAAGAGGCAAGTGACTGTCTTCGTTTTCGTTCTCTTTAATGATATTTGACTTGCGAGAAAACGACCAAATAGGTCGAAAACGCATCGTGTTGTTTCGTAACTTGTTAGAACCTTCGTTTGGCCGCTCATTTCTGTGAAACTGACTTTGCTCTTTCTCCTAGTGAGTTAATGGGTAGAGGAAGGTTGAGTGTTTGAAGAGCGTTAGATGGGCTCGAGAATATTCATGCGTGCGTGTGTGTATGTGTGTGTGTGTGTGTGTGTGTGTGTGTGTGTGTGTGTGTGTGTGTGTGTGTGTGTGTGTGTGTGTGTGTGTGTGTGTGTAGTAAGAACGCAAATAAAATTATGTGAACGTCTTTCTTCATTGAAGTGAATGCTGCTGCATGGAAATTATACAGCTTGAACTGTCCACTTCATTTGTATCGTCTTGAGCACAGTGATACATCTTGGAAGTTTAGTTCACTGTGTAAAGCTGAAGGTCACAATATCTGTGTGGCTCAAATGTTGTCTGATATTCGCATATATGCATTTTCTCCTGCAGCCAGGACAGAACTGGTGGTTTCTGACGGTGCTGTGCTGACACCGGTGGCTGGAGTGGGCCCTGAATGGGTGGTACCGGTCCAGGGCGGCACCGCTAGTAATACACGCCTGTTCGTGCCTCCCTTCTCACCCATTGCACATACTATCCGCCATCACACGCACATTGTGATATCGATATCAAAGTGTTGTTTCGTCTTACAGAGTCATTTCAACTGGCGCACCCCAGGGTACTGTTTTATCACCAGTGCTTTTTACTCTGTACACAAATGATTGTTCAGGAAGTGATTCAACTTTGTACATTAAATATTCAGATGACTCAGCACTTGTGGATCTTTCCAACTCTGATTCTGTTTACTTCAAGAAGGTTCAAAGATTTGTTGACTGGTGCGATCATAACTATCTTGATCTGAATGTAACAAAAACGAAAGAAATGTTGATTGATTTTAGAAAGAATCCAAAAGCTGTACCACCACTTTTTATCAAAGGTGCTGAAGTAGAACGTGTTGAATCATACAAATATTTAGGAACTTTTATAGATAATGAGCTGAATTTTAAATCCCATGTTGAGTATGTCCACAAAAAAATGTCAAACCAGATTATATTGTCTTCGCAAGCTGCGATCATTTCATGTGAATACTGACATTCTTCGGACATTTTATTCATGCTTCTTGGAATCTGTTCTAACTTTCTCATTTATGTGTTGGTATGGTGGGTTGACTGTGAAGAGCAGAAATGTGCTTGAGAAAGTGGTGAACGTGGGAGGGAAAATCGTTGGTGAGAGACAAAAAAGTCTGAGTGCCGTGTTGTTTGTAAAGCGAAGAAAATTACGTGTGACCAGACCCACGTTCTTGCAAATCAGTATGACCTTCTTCAGTCAGGGACGAAGATATCGATCGGTTAAATGCAGAAGTGTCAGATTTAAACAAAGTTTATTCCCCTGTCCATTGATTTCATGAACCGAGAAGATGTTTAATTGAAATCCAAATTCCTCTATATGAATGTATGTCGTATGTGAGAAAATGGGTAATGTGGCTAAATTATTGTTTATTTGCTGTGAATGTGTGTGACCACAAATTAATTTCTCAAATTGAGATAATAAAGTTTTTGACTTGACTTGACTTGACTTGACTTGACTTGACTTAACACACACCTTCTCTCTCTCTCTCTCTCTCTCTCTCTCTCTCTCTCTCTCTCTGGGGGATCGTGAACTGCGTTTCACTCGAGCAGTCAGGAATCGCATCGCTCTTGCGTTTGACGGGTATTTGCACTATGCAGTTCTCTAGCCTTGCCAGTACCCCCATTTAAGCACCATGCCAGCGGCACCGCTTGTTTTCAGATCGAGTTGTGGCACTTTCGTCCACATCTTCATGGCTTTCATGGCAAAACGAGCGGTGAAGAAGATGGCCATGTGGATCGCCATGTTGACACCGCGAACGAGGACAGACGGTGTGGCCCTAGGCCTGCTCCTCACGTTGATTTTCTGAGGCGGACTTCTTCTACGCTGTGGAGACGCGGAGCAGGACCCAGGACCAAGAACGGGCAGCTTGAAGCAGGCCCGGCTCGGCACCTCAGGACGCAGGGTCAGCGTGGACAGGACTGGAGCTTCGCCGGCGGACAGCGGACGGACGACACCCTCTCTCCTCAACAACCCACCAATGCCGACATCATGGGTATGTTGACGTCAATGAACTGTAATTTTAAAGAAATGATCAATAAATGTACGGACATGGAGAGGAGCATCAGTTATCTAAATGACCAGTTCGAAGCGCTACAAAGTGGTGTAAAGATCTGAGGGAAGAGGTGGAGACTTTAAGAAAAGAAAATTCGGATCTAGTAAAAACAGAACTCTGACCTCATGTCAAGAATGGAACAATTAGAATTAAAAAACTGACGATTTGGAGGGAAGATCTAAACGTAATAATTTGATCTTCTATGGTATCCCCAGAGGTCAGAATGAATCTGCTGAACAGAGTGAAGGTAAATTCATGACCTCATTTCGGATAAACTTGGACTGACGCGGGACATCGAGTTTGATAGAGCTCACAGGGTAAATAAAAAAAATCAGACTTTCCTATCATTGTTCGTTGCTCCTTTTACAAGGGCAAGTTGCGTATCCCGAAATAAAGAGAGAAATCAAAAAGGAGCGACGCTTTTATAGGAGAAGGTTTCCCCACTCGTGTACGAGAGAAATAAGACGTGGCCTTTCCCCTTACCTAAAGGGAGCAAGATCCGAAGGTAAAAGAGCAACGATGATTTTTGCTCATCTGCTGGTTGACGGTAAAAAAATATTTCCTAGACAACCAAGGTAATTTAAGAGTCCAGATAGGGAGGTGGCCGGCCACGTGAGGAAATTTTTTCTCAACACAGGTGTGACAAGAGAAGGAAACCACAAAAAACATACACCGGTAGAAACGCCTGTCACTGGTGGCAGTGGCAGTGGTGAGCGGTGTTTTGCGGTTCAGGGCGATGAGCTTGTGCAATGTGCTGAAAACACGTGCAGTGAAGTAAAGGACGCGGAATGTACAGATGTAAATAAACCGTTCTCCTTTTTATTATGGAATGTGTATGGCCTATTTTCCAAACTTACTGACATGATTTTCTGTCCTTCATTTCTTATTTTGATTTTGTGTTTTTAACCGAAACATTTATGGAAGAGTGTCGTACTGTAGTTGGTGATAATTATTTTGTAAACCCGCCATTGAACTTTCAAAACAAGGGAGAAGGTCGGGATGGGTAATTTGCTTGATAAGAAAGGACTTTTCCCCCTTTGTTAAGACTGTTGACGTTGATCATGATAATTGCTGTGTCTTTTTGATTGATAAAAATCAATTTGGCCTAGATAAAGGTGTTCTATATTTTTGCTCTTACATACCATGTGAAGGTTCCGTGCTTTAAACCCATTTTGATATTGATAATGGTGTTAATTTGTTTGAAGAATGTCTTTTTCAGTTGTTACTTTGTAGAGATGTTTACGCTATTTTGAATGGTGATTGAAATAGTAGAACCTCTAATATTCACAAGAGATATCCGGAAATAATGATTCTGATAAACAGTATGACAGCCATCCTCTTAGTATTGACTGGCACTCTCAAGACTGCATTTTAAACAACTATGGAAAGATGTTACTGAATGTATGCACTGCTTTCGATCTGTGTATTCTTAATGGAGTGTGTAAAGGCGACCATGAAGGTTGCTACACATACATTTCTGACTCTGGATGCAGTGTTGACGATTATTTCATATTTCATATTGTTTATCCTTTTGTTGGCTGATGATGTTATTTTAATGTCAGAAACGTTATAGGTTTACAAAAACACAACTTAATAGTTTACACCATGCTGCTAGATCTCTGCAGTTAACAGTGAATATGGATAAAAGCAATATTATAGTATTCCGTAAAGGTGGATATTTAAGTGATCGAGAAAGATGGTTGTATGACGGTAATCTTATGCCAGTTGTCAATGCCTATAGATATTTGGGTATTTATTCTCAACTCGTTTGAATTTTGTTGGTGCATGCAAAGACGTAAGGCTAAAAATGTTTTGATTTGTATCATGAAAAAGTTACATGTTCTACATAATTCATCTTTACATTATTTATCAAACGTTTTGATACCCAGGTTCAGCCAATTGTACAATATGGCTCTGAGTTATGGGGATTATGTAAAGTGGCTACTTTCTGTGAATCGGTCCATGTTTTCACATTGAAGAAGTTTCTAGGTGTTGATAGACGTACTCCGAATGATCTTATTTATTACGAAACTGATCGATTTCCTATTTACATTGTCTCTGCCGTTTAATGTATCTGATACTGGCTGAAATTACTTTACATGGATGATACCAGAATACCTCGTAAAGCGTACAATTTGTGTATATGACTTAGATACTAAAGGTGGAAGTAACTGGGTGACAAAAATGCGACCCTGTTTGTTTGAATATGGATTTGGATTCGTCTGGTTGAACCAAGGAGTTGAGAATATAAAAGGCTTTTTACAACTTTTCCGCCAGCGATTTGTGGACTGCAGATGGCAGAAATGGTCTGACCATATTCATAATAGTGATAGGTTTGATTTTTGTGTAGGACTTTTTCATATACTCATAACTTGAAAACTTTACTTGAACATAGATATAGATAGGCACTTAAAGCAAGTAACAGCAAAATTTAGAAAAGGAATTCCAGAATTAGCTTGCCATTATCTTAGATATCGAACGCATATTATTTGGAATTTGATGCGTCCTTTGTGTAGAGTGTCATAGGAAACAGA
The DNA here is from genome assembly GCA_016801955.1 of Conus betulinus. Lineage (NCBI taxonomy): Eukaryota > Metazoa > Mollusca > Gastropoda > Neogastropoda > Conidae > Conus > Conus betulinus. The sequence continues at coordinate 22,747 of JADBJO010021055.1, read as the reverse complement.
CATACATTTTGTTCTATGCTGTCCAGCTCTCAGAAACATTAGAGAAAGGTTCATTAAGCCTAAATATTATAGAAAGCCATCTTTGTTTAAATTAAACCTACTTCTGTCTTCCACTTCTGAGGAAGTTGCTAAACGATTTCATTGTTTCTGTACAAAACCTCTAAATTGAGAGAAAGTGTTTCGTCTTGAACATGTGACAACGATTTGCTTTTTGTTTCATTACGTATTATATGTGTTTGTCTCATTCGTGCCTCAGAAATGGCAAGTTATATGAATTTCATTGACACACTTATTGATAAATGGTTGGGAAGAAGGCGAATGACTAACAAAAAGTGAACGAGAACAAGATCTTCTTTCATTGATAAAATAACTGTCTTCTACAGATCCGTCAATGATAACAGTTGCAAGATGAAGATGACATGGATGTTCAATGTTGAGCTCTCCCCCACCCATCAACCACCCTTCCCGGCCCGTGCGCGTGCGCGCGCGCGCGCGCGTGTGTGTGTATGTGTGTGTGTGTGTGTGTGTGTGTGTGTGTGTGTGTGTGTGTGTGTGTGTGTGTGTGTGTATGCGCGTGCGTGCGTGCGTGTGTGTGTGTGTGTGTGTGTGTGTGTGTGTGTGTGTGTGTGTGTGTGTGTGTGTGTGTGTGAGTGAGTGAGTATGTGTGTGTGTGAGTGTGTGTGTGTGTGTGTGTGTGTGTGTGTGTGTGTGTGTGAGTGTGTGTGTGTGTGTGTGTGTGTGTGTGTGTGTGTATGTGCGTGCGTGCGTGCGCATGTGTGTGTGTGCGTGCGTGCGTGTGTGCATGCATAAGTACGTGCGTGCCTCCGCGTTTATGCATGTGTGTGTGTGTGCCTATCTGTCTGTCTGCGTGCGTGCCTGAGTGTGTGTCTGTGTCTCTCTGTTAAATTCCTACCTTATCATAGGTATGAATGAATAAATTCGTGAGATAAGCGTAACAAATGCGCGCAAGCACGCACGGACGCGCATGGGGGGGGGGGGGGGGGGGGGGAGAGGTGAGAGAGAGAGAGAGAGAGAGAGAGAGAGAGAGAGAGAGAGAGAGAGAGAGAGAGAGAGGAGCAGTCAGACCGACTGACAGACAAAGAGAGACAGACAGAGAGGGAGACCTACAGAAACAAACACAGAAAGAGAATGAATGTCGTCTTTCTCTTCGCGGTCTCTTTGCAGAGACAATCTTCCAGAACTCCACAGATAATGTTTGTCAGTCGGTTGCTCTGCATCCTTTGCAGTAGCTGAGAGAAAAAAAAAACAATAGACGGTGACTGGATATCCTGGTGACGCTGGAACAAAACAATTCCTGCATGAGTAATCAAAGTGTTTCACACAGGTCTTCATTCACATCGAACCATGCACAGAGAGACTCGCACGTGTGCCTAAACTACATTCTCCAACATCAAAGATCATAAACAGCAGTTTGTTTGCCTCATCTCCAAAGATATCAGAAGCACCTCACCTAGGAAGACTCAGACCGTGTGGGCTAATTCAGGGCTTGGAGAATTAACTGTGCATTCCGATATATTAACAATGTACGCACACATGCAAGGCATTTGAAACTACAATTGAAACATATTTTGAACAGTAAAAAACACCAACACCTAATAAGCAAATTGCAAATTTTCGGTTTATTTATAAAACCTTTGTCAAGCATAAAAAAACCAAGGGCCCACTGAATGACAGCCCCAAAGCACAATATTTATATTCTGAAACTGATCATGTCTTACTCCCAATTTACTTGAATTCTCACTCACTGCTCTAAAATCCTGACAAAAGCCCACCAGAATTAAAGAACGAAATGGTAGCAATGAGCTTCATGTGAAATAAAAACATAGGGCAGTCAGTCAAGACCCTAAAAGACAAACGGAAATGAGCTCAAGCTCACATTGGTGCCACTAAAGATACCCGACAATACCCCCTCCACTCCTCCATCCATCATTTTCAAATGCATCTTTGCTTACAATAAGGTAATGGAAAAAACACATTTCATGATTTTCACATACAAATGGCACTGTTGTATACACTCACATTACATTCAACTGAAACCTTAAAAGTCTTATCTATATACAATTAAAACATAAGCACATTTAGACTGATCAAAGACAAATCAAACAAAACATCACTTCATTCAGTGCTCTAACGCCTTTTTTGATTACTATTCTTTTCCAAACAAACTGCTTTATTCTTCGAGTATTTTTTTTTCTGATTGCACTGTGCAATGAACCGCACAGGAAACACATCTGTCTGGCACTGGAATGATGACTGGAACTATTCGCCTTATGATGTTGCTTTGGATACACATCGCCGGGAATTTCAAAACACAGCCGACCTCATCTTACAAATTGGCTTACCAATTATAGTGGTGTATGGTATCTTTGGAAACGTTATGATCACAATAATTATGCTCCGTCTTCCTGAATCCAATCAGAGTGATTTGTTCCTAGTTCTGGCCTGGTCTGACCAGTTGGTGTTGCTAACAAATCCCTTACCTCAATGGCTGCATGCGCAGTTTGGTGTTCCATACATTCAAGACTTGGGTTCATGGCCCTGCAAATTGAAATACATGATGGCCTATTCGGCGTCTATTTTGTCATCCTGGATGCTTGTGGCTCTCACCATGCAAAGAGCAGCTCTCTGTGTTGTGGCCACATCGTGTCAGAGTTGTGTGGACGAGAGAACGTCGCGAGCGGTTGCTGGTACATTGACCTTCTTTATCGTTCTTATCCACTCTCACTTTCTGTATGGATTGGACATTGACTCAGAACGATGTGAAGGCTTTCTAACGACATGCTGCTATGCGGCTAAATCAGACGCGTACTCCTGGTTTTTCTTGGAGATTTGGACATGGGTAGACTTAACTAGTTTCTCCGTTCTACCTTTCATGGCTTTGGCTACCAGTAACAGCGTTCTCCTCAGGAAACTTTTGGGATCTATCAGAACAGGCGCGCATCTTCCTGTGCAGCAGGTCGTTCAGGATTCCAGACGTCGCAAGGCGTCTTCCTCTATTGTGACTGTGGTGACTCTAAGTATTTCTTTTCTTCTCCTGACAATACCTGTTACTATATGCACATCTCTGATTGAGTTTTTCGACACCGATGACCCGTTCTGGTGGCAGAAATATATGATTTTTTTCAACGTCTGTCATGTTATGTGGTACTCCAACAGTGCGGTCAATTTCTACTTGTACTGCCTAACTGGTAGTAAGTTCAGAGCAGAGTTCTTTCATGTAATACAAAAAGTGGTTCTGTACATTCCAGAAAAAGCAGAATATCAGCTCTGAGCACGGATCCAAGCAGTCATTTAACAAGAACTAATGTGGGCTTGGAAGCAAATGAAGGACTCTGCAGGGGTAAGAAAAATGTCACAGATAATGAAAAGCAACCAATGGTGATTCATAAGTTTCCAATGCAAAGAATGTTAGCATTTTCATATTATTTACTTAGGTAAAAAAAACACATCCAAAAAGTGAGGCACGAAGAAATGATTGATTGAGTGTACGGATTACTTTACAATGAAATGTATTAATGTCTTGATCAGGAATGCATTCATATAAACATGCACAGCTACATACAAACTTACATATATAGCGCATACATACTACGTATATACATACATACAAACATACATACATACATATGGACAGACTGACAGACAGGCAGACAGACAGAGAATGTTGCTTATAACCCAACCTACGCAAAGGGCCGTATCAGGGCTGCCACCTCGTTGAAATCAAGTCTGGTCAGATCAAATTAGGGAGAAAAAAAACATATACACGCAACTCAATTCAATACAGTTTCTGAAAACACGCCGGAATTTTATTTAAATATTTCTCCCATAAAATCTGAGATTAGATCAAAAATGTTGATAGCTTTCAGAAATTCAAAAATCACATCAGGTTGGACATCTTTAAACACGATATTCATGGGTGTCTGCTGTAAGATAATTATGTCTGGAACCATGTTAGTTCGAAAACTCTATAAGGACAAATTTCACTGTGGGTGGTACATCAAATGGAACGCGCCACAGAGCTTCTACACCTTTTCAAAAAAAGAATGTGTCTGAAAGCAGTGGCGTATGTGCGAACGGCACAAGACTTTCTTCTTTTAAGGCCGCCTGGGGAGCATAGTCAAGTTTTTGAAGGATTTCGAAGAATGCGTTATCCTCCTCTAAGTTCCATTTCTCTTGCCAGAGTTCTTCGGCTTAAGCCTGAACTTTGGATTTCATATCGGTGTGAGGGGTAGAGATTCCGCTCAGCCCTCTACTCGTGGGCCATATTGGCAAGTTCATCAACAACTTCATTGCCGCGAATGCCCACCCAAGCAAAAAAACCCATGTTGTATCCATCAGATTTCAGAGAAATGTACAGTTCGAATAATTTCACCAGCTGAGGGTACTTGAGATTACGGCCAGAAATGGCCTCCAAAGCACAGATGGAGTGCGAAAGCATGAGGAAATAAGAACATGAAATGATTCACGATTCTGCGTTTCTTCCTTGCACATGCTTACACATATAACTACGCAAATTAATGCTTGTACACACACACAAACATATATATATATATATAGCTGAACAATTAAGTAGTTGGGGAAAACAAGTGCAGGTTAACAATTCTTCCATCATTACCGTAATGACTTGGCAAAGATTTGAAATTGAGACGAAAAAAATTGAAGATGAAGTAAATGGGAAAATGTATATCATAAATATGAAAACCCTTCGCTAGCTGCAAAAGGAAACTATCGCGATCCCTCTCGAAGACAGATCTATATGTATCGCCTGCTCCGAGGCCTTTCGTCCGCTGGATCGGATTCATCAGGGAGACACGGCTGATTGTCTCTGTGCTCTGGCGTCAGATAGAGACACACCACAGTCCATAATTCTGTGGTGTTCCGACCGCCAAGGGTTCGAAAAAGAATCCAACAGCTCCCGCAAAGCAGCCAGCGAAAGGTAGTAGAATTAAACAAAACGAAAGTGTGCAGAGGAAAAAAGTTGTTGAAAACTAAAAATATTACGCAAACAGTGTAAAATGTAAGGGACAATCTTTGAGCCTATGCTTGAGGATCCATTTAAGGATGCAAGGGAGATCAAAAGATACGGAACAGTCTGAGTGGTCAGCATATGCATACGTACATACATACATACATACATACATACATACATACATACACATACATACGCGCGCGCGCTCGCACACACACACACACACACACACACACACACACACACACACACACACA
>JADBJO010021055.1:7500-15000 GCA_016801955.1 Conus betulinus | reverse complement strand
CTCTGCAGTGGTACGGCAGAGAGAGTTTTGATTTCGTACTCACTGGTTTTGCCTGAATTTGCAAAACAACAACGGCGGCGCCCAGTTCGACACGCGCTGAACAAAGGCAGACATGTCGGCGTTTTATGGTGCAAGAAGTTTTAGAGTTGGTGCAAACGGCTGGGTCAGACGTAGAAGAGTATGAGGAAGACAGTGAGAGTGAATATAGTGCTGGAGAAGAGGAGGGTGGCGAGTCTGGGAGCAATAGTGAGACTGATGTGGAAGAAGGGGAGGGGGGGGGGGTGGGTCTGAAAATAGCTCCAGTGACGAAGTGCTGGTATTGAAGGGGGAGAAAGTGACTGCAGTTGAGATTCTGGAATTTCTGAGGAAGGAGATCAGATAGATAAGATAATGTTGCTTAAATCTTTCCACTGTAAAATCTCAGATCCGATGAAAAATGTTAACCTCTTTCAAGAACTCAAAGATCGCGTCAGGCGGAACATCTCTGAACAAGGTTTTCATGGAATCTGCTGTAAAATGTTTGTGTCTCACATCGTGCAAGTCCCAACATTCTAAAAGAATATGTTTCACTTTGAGTGGCACATGACATGGAATGCACCACGGAGCTTCTTCACTCTTTAAAAGGTAGGAATGGGTAAAATACGAATGGCCAGTGTGCAGCCGGCACAGAACTGTTTCTTCTTTATGACCACCAGACGAAGATGAGAGGAACTCCTTAAGGTTTGGACGGATCTGAAAGAGTTTGTTATCCGTCTGTGTATTCCAATCCTCCTGCCAGAGGTCTCTGACATAATCGTTCATTTTGGGTTTCAGATCTGAGCAGGGGGATATATATGTTGGACATTTTCTCTCTTGTGGCATTCTTGGCCAAACGATCAACCATTTCGTTCCCTCTGATGCCAACATGACCAGGACCCAAGCCAGAATAATGTTGTAACCCCCCACTTTCAACTTGGTAAAAAAGTTCAAAGAAGTGTAAAAGTTTCTGGATGCTGAAGGTTGCGGCCAGCTATGGCCTCCAAAGCTGACAGCGATTCCGACAGAACCAGAAAGTCCCTCTTCATAGACTGTGAGATTATCCTCAGTGCCAGAACCAGAGCTGTAAGTTCAGCAGAGTAAGCAGAAGCATCTGAAGGAATATGTTCTAACAGTATTTGAGAAGGAGCACCAGGGCAATAGGCTGCACAGGCCACTCCATCTTCAGACTTGGAACCGTCAGTGAAAATTTTCTGATAGGATGGGAATTTTGACAGAGGTCAGCATACAACGCCTTGTATGCCAGAGCTGGCTGTAGACTCTTTGCGAAAAGCTGCAAGATCAAAACGAATCGCTGGTGTGAAAAAGGTCCACGGAGGCTGATCTGGAAACTTGGAAAAATCGGACACAACTCCTAGGTCTAGACCTGCATTCCACGCGTGAGGCTGCATACGAAGACCAAACGGCGGAATACAGTTAGGGTTGTTTTCGAATTTGCTTTGGAACTGAGGGTCAAAGACACAGTCATAGGCAGGGTTTTCCGGTTCAGAGAACAGTCTGATATAGTAATTCAAAGATAGTTTCAGCCTGCGGTTGGACAGTGAGGGTTCACCTGCCTCTGCGTACAAGCTGTACACAGGGGTGTTGCGGAATGCTCCAAGACAGAGACGAAGCCCTTGATGGTGAATTGGGTCCCAAAGTTTTAGATAAGACGGTCTTGCAGAGCCGTACACAGCACAACCATAGTCCAGTTTGGAACGGACCAAGGCTCTGTAGAGGTGCAGCAAGTTTTTCTTATCAGCGCCCCAGTCAGTGTGCGCTACGACCCGCAGAATATTCAGAGCTTTCTGGCAAGAAGTTTTGAGGTTTCTAATGTGGCTGAGAAAGTTGAGTTTTTGGTCAAAAATAACTCCTAAGAATTTGGCTTCTTTGACAGATGGAATGGGAGACTTCCCTATTTTGACTTCAGGATCTGGAAAAAAACTGACAAAAATTATGGAAGTGAATGCACTGTGTCTTTGTAGGAGAAAAAGTGAAGCCGTTTTCATCCCACTGATGAATTTTATCCACACAAAGCTGGAGCCTGCGCTGGACACTCGGGTACAAGCTTCCAGTTGCGTAGACAGCAAAATCATCCACAAACAATGAGCAGTCTGAACCCTGTTGAACTGACTTGACAATGTTGTTAATCTTGATGCTGAAGAGGGCAGGAGACAGTATGCTCCCTTGTGGAACACCCAACTCCTGCTCATGAATAACAGAGAGAGTGGTGCCAACCCAGACCTGAAACTGTTGGTCTGCCAAAACATTTTGAATGAAAAGTGGAAGATGACCCCAAAAACCAAGCTCATGGAGATCATGAAGAATTCCAGATTTCCAGGTGGTATCGTAGGCTTTCTCCAAGTCGAAGAAAATTGCCACTGCGTGTTGTTTGTTCAGAAAGGCGTTCTGAAGCGTAGATTCCAGACGGATCAAATGGTCCACTGTAGTATGATGTTTTTACGGAAACCATACTGTTCTTTCGCCAGAAGGCCGTCGGTTTCAAGTTTCCACATGAGTCGAGCATTGACTATTTTCTCCATCAATTGACAGACACAGCTGGTCAAAGCTATTGGACGGTAGTTTGACGGGTTAGAGAGATCTTTTCCAGGTTTGGGAATAGGAATGATGAGGGCTTTTCGCCAAGATGGTTGAAAGAATCCAGTAATCCATACATGGCTGAATACATGTAGCAGGATGTTCAGACCTTTATGCGGAAGATGTTTCAAAAGTTTATAATGGATTTCATCTATACCTGGAGAGGAATCATTGCAAGAAAGTAAGGCGGATTTCAATTCGTTTAAAGTGAAAGGAAGATTGTAGTCTTCCAAGTTGTCTGACGAAAAGTTGCAGGGTGGTTTTTCTTTTTAGGCTTTGTTTTTGACAAAACTGGCTGATTTGTTAGAAGAGGAGGAATTTTTTTCAATGGTTGAAGCAAGCAGATTAGCAACTGCTTTTTCCTCTGTTATTAAAGAATTAGAAAAACTTGAGATGGTTCACAGTGGGCCAGGTGTTCTTCCTTTAATTTTCTTCATGATTTTCCACACTTTTTTTCTTCGATGTTTTGGATGTGAGACTTGAGCAAAACTGTCTCCAAGATGAACGTTTACTGGTCTTGTATATGTGTTTGGGTTTGGCTCTCAGTTTCTGATGCGCTCGGACGTTGGGCATCATCGAGGTCTGCAAGAGACCCGACATTGAGCTCTTTTACGGGTTTTGTTAATTTCTTTGCATTCAGAATTGAACCAAGGAACTTTTGGCATTAGGGGGCTTCTTGAAGATGTATGGATGGTTGACTTTGCGTAATTCAGTATGAAATCTGAAAGACTTCCTGCCGGATCTTCACTTTGCAGGATCTTGTCCTCTCCCAGATCCATAAGAAATTTAGTGGCAAAGAGGTCCCAATCTGCTGTGTTGAAATTGAGGCGTTCTGGTAAAGACTCACTCTCTGCATTCGTGCACTGAAGCAACACAGGAAAGTGGTCACTGCCATGCAGGTCCTCATCAACCTCCCAAACAAAATCCAAGAACAAAGATGGTCACAGAGACAGAAAGATTCAAACAAGTGTGGTGCCATTAGCGGAGTGAAAGTATGTTGGCGATTCTCCATTCAAACACACAAATCAAGCTCCAAAAACACTTCCTCTAAAAACAGACCCCTTGGTGAAGATCTCTCACTTCCCCATAGAGGTGAGTGACCATTCAGATCACCCAACAGCAGGAAGGGTCTGGGAAGCTGCTCCAAGAGCGAAATGAGGTCCCGTTTGGTGACGCAGATATTTGGAGACAGATACAAGCTGCAGATAGTAATTGTTTTGGGGAGAGTAACCCGAGCTGCCACTGCCTGAAGTGGAGTATTCAGAGCAACTGGGCTGTACAGAACAGAATTATGAATGAATAAGGCTACCCCCACCAGAAACGCCATGTTCAACAGATTGTGCAGGTAGATTTAGAAAGCTGTAGCCAGAAAGTGAAAAAATTTTGTCAGACTTCAGAAGAGTTTCTTGAAGGGCAACTAGCATCGGCCTAGCTTCACAGCACACGAGCTGCAATTCTTCGAAGTTGGATGACAGTCCCCTAATATTCTATTGTATGATTGAATCCATTGTGGATGAGTCCATCATAAAAGAGATATGGTGAAGAAAAATAAATCTTGTAACACTTCACCAGCAAGTTCCTTTCATTCCATGTCAACATCCTCTAGATCCGAGAGAACTGCAAATCAATTGGTGTTTCTCTCCGCTTTTTTCTCTCGGTCTGATAAAATATTCGGCGCTTTCTTTTTAGGCGGCGACTTGGTCTTTCCTCCAGAACCGCCAGCTCCCTTGTTGACAGCTGTAGGGTGCCCTTTGGAAGATTTTGAGGGGGTGGTCTCGTCTTGCACTTCAACAACTTCCACTTCTCTGCTGCCCTGAAGGGCCTGTAGGTCTTTTGCCCCCTGATGGTCTGGGGGCAGGAGTGGGCTTCGAAGACTGAATCATATCCGAAGGCGATGGCTGCTGGGGTTCATCGCATGCAGTAGTTCTGCCTGAGGCTACAGACTTGGTTTCTGGCTCTCTCTCTCTCGGCAAACGAGGATTTGACCATCTGCACGCCAATGCTGACTGTTGTTGGCTTCCTTACTGCAGCTGCAAACGAGAGCCCAGCAGTTGGTTGACTTTTCATAGCAATCTTTTTCGCCTCAAAAAACGGGATTCGCTGTTCAGTCTTTATTCTCTGAATTTCCTTTTCCTTTAACCAGTTTAGGCAGGTCTTTGACGATGATGGGTGCTTGCCTCCACAGCTGGCACAGAGTGGTGGACTGTCACACACACCCTGGTGGACTGGCTGGCAGCAGGTACCACACACCTTCTTCTCCGTACATCTGTCCCTCACATGGCCGTACCTCTGGCACTTGAAACAGCGCAGAGGGGACGGGATGTACAGTGACACTGAAACTCTCAGGTAGCCCACCGTAATCGACTCCGGGAGAGAAGTAGAGCAGAAGGTCAAGAAAAGGGTGTCAGTCGGAACTCTGTCATTGCCTTTGCGCACAAGCATACGATGAACGTGGGTCACTCCTTGCGATGCCAGTTCTGACTTGATTTCAGCTTCCGACACTCCTCTCAGATCTCTGCACCGGTTACTCCCTTCGAAGAGTTGAGAGATTTGTGTGGAGACACCCTGATTAGTCGGGTCAACCAACGTTGTCGATTTCAACAGCATCTCTGAGTGCAGCTTGGAAGAGCACTCAACAGAGAAGTGACCTGTTCCTCAATATCTTGACGCTCTTTGGCTTCCCGCTGAGGCCATTGATTCCCTTCGCAATCGCAAAAGGAGTCAGGCCCGACAGAGGTCTATCCTCAACTGCTCCCTTCACAATCAGCCAGCTGGGCCAGACGCCTGAAAGGGCTCTCGTCTCATGCTCCGAATCCGTGTCCGTATCCGTTTCCGAATCCTGCCTTTGTCTTTTTTTTGTGTGTTTTTTTGTGCCATGCTGTATTCATTAAAATTCATCTCTCTCGATTCCCACCCGCCACCGAGTCCCTACAAGGGGGATGCCCATTTTATACGGAATTCCAGTATATCAGGGCACCAGGACTTCAAAAGAGATATACACAGGCCTGAAAGCGTCCCTGCCACAGAAGCTCCCAAACTCGTTAGACCCGAGCTGCCGCCTTCTAGCCTGAGCTAGGGGGATGCACGCGACCAGCCGCTTGATCGAAGTGGGCCACTTCGACCACCTGTCTAGAGGAAGTCCAGGCCAAAGAGGTGTGTTGACTTGATGCACCGCAGTCACATCAGCGGTCTCAACCTCCAGGATCCTATTCTCCCCCATCACAGGACGCACCGCACAGCAAACACGGTGGGCTCAAGAAGACTACAGAGAAAAGAAGAGTGTGGGGAAGACTTGAAGGGGAGATGAAGATAGAAAAGAGCCAAATAAGAAGGCAGAAGATAAAAGGAAAAAGGAAAAAGGTGGTTACTATTAGTCTGGATCCTCACCCTTAGGCTATCTGACATGGGAGGCCCTACCAGGGGCATCAACTCCTTACCACGTTATGCTTAGGTCAGACAGCCACTGGACATTTCAGGCCTAGAAGCATTTTAAAAAACTAGCCTGTCTTCAAGTATTGATGCCCCAGCCAGCAAAGCCTAAAGGATCACGGGACCGTGCAAGCCCTCCGACCACGACAAGGTTGCAACTCCCGGAGGGTTCTGAGGAAGGAATGGCACCAGGATTTTTCTATGTTTTCCGTGCATCCCTGAATACTTTGATCAACAGACAGAGGGACTTCATTTGCCAAACATGGCAGGCCACGCCCCTCTTGATTTTTTCGATCTGATATTCGACAGGGACTTTCTGAACCTTATTGTGAGGGAGACCAGCCGCTATGCTCAAGAAAACATCGCAGCCAGGTGTGTTTACCTCCTAAGAGTACTTTTCGCCAGTGGAAAAACATCACAGTGAAGGACTTGACTGGGTTTTTTTTTTTTTTTTTCCATCTTGGTGCACATGGGACTGTTGCACAAACCTGAAGTGTCAGACTACTGGTCGACTAATCCTATTCAGCAATCTTCATTCGCACCACCTATACTAAGCAGGGACAGGTTTCAGCTCATCTTGGCAATGCTGCATGTTAGCAACAATGCAGAGTTCATTCAAAGGGGCACACCAGGCCACGACCCACTGCATAAGATCAAGCCAGTCTACATCCATCTCCACCGCAAGTTCAAGGAACTTTATGTGCCTGGGGAGAATGTTGGCATTGATGAGGCTATGTGTCCTTGGAGGGGAAAGGTGGCCTTCCGTGTGTACATGAAGGACAAGCCTGTTCGTCGGGGCATAAAGCTGTATGAACTCTGCGAGTCCAATTCAGCTTTTGTATACGACTTTGAGATCTTTGCAGCTGACCCTGAGATTAGCAATAAACCTGTAGATGTAGTCATGAGGCTGTCAGAACTACGACTGAACAAAGGACGCACCATTTAAGTCGACAACTACTACTGCTGCCCAGAACTTGCTGAACAACTTGCTGGAAAGGACACACACTGTGTGGGAACAGTACGTGCCAACCGCCAAGGTCTGCCAAAGCAGGAACTTCAAGTACCTGTCCAGCGTGGCGCAGTTCGAGCATTCCGACAAGGTATGTTTATATAATTGTTGTATACTTGTGCTCTTTTTGTTGATTTGTTCATTTCATAATTTTTTTGGATACATTATGAATTATTTCTTTTATTGTATTTACAATTGTTTTTTTTTCTTATTACTGATTAGTTTATTTTATTTTAGGTATTTTGTTTACTTAAACATTTTTTTTTATAGAATACTGTAATGTAACTGAAGGGGCCAATAACTGAATTCTGTGTATATGTATATGTATATATATATATATATATATATATATATATATATATATATATATAAAACAAAAGGGTCTACCCATCACATTGGCATGTTTCTATGTCTTCAGCTGTGTGAACATTGACATTTTCTGATGCGGA
>JADBJO010021055.1:0-5000 GCA_016801955.1 Conus betulinus | reverse complement strand
TGAGCGCGTTTCTCTCTTCAATTTTGAATTCCTCAAATAAGAAGGACAGCCAGCGCCATTTTTGACTTACTGACCTGTATTGATCTCTCTCTGCATAGCAGTCCGACGTCGTGGTGAGCGAGTCTGCTACCTGTTGCAATGTGTGGAAACCAGGTCGAAGTCGGTGAGTTCCAGTTTATGTCTTCTTTGATATTTTGTTTGTGTTCTACATGCAGCTATAGAGAAGCCCTTGTACACCCATCTTACGCTTCTTTGCTTCGAACAGTGAGGCCAGGGTGATCGCAGACAAAGTTAGAGAAAGCATAGATATATGTTAAGGGAACATTTCGTTCAGTCCTTTGAGATTCCAATCAGTTGACGTCAATATCCCAATGGAAGAAGCACAAAACACACTTTCCAACACACCAACAAGCCATGCCTTCCCAATGAAGTCCAACAGCGAATAACTTTGAGGCTGCTGCCCCCCCCCCCCCCCCCCCCCCCCACACACACACACACACACACACAACACACACAATGGGCTCTTAAATTAAGGTACTTTTTTGAGAGAGCAGAGGGACGGGGGGGGGGGGGGGGGGGGGTGGGGGGCGGGGGGAGCGGAGGGGAAACTGGATGTGTTGGCGAGGGGGTTAGGGTCCGGTGGGAGGGAAATATCTAGAAACCCGTTATTCGCGCCTCTGTGTACGTACGGGGATTTTTCTTGAAGGGAAAGAGGGCAGGGGGACGGGGAAAGGGGGGGAGGGGGATGGACTGTTCATGTTGATCCATTGTCAGTTTGGAAATGAACTAATCAGGACCACATCAGCCCGTTTGTCAACTAGGTTGAAGTTGTTCACCAAAAGGAAAGTTTTCGCTCCCTTGAATCTTCTGTCTCTCTACCTAGGGTAGCAGAATTTGAAGAGTACTTCCACCTCCTCCCCCCCCCCCCCCCCCCCCCCCCCCCATCCTTTCACCCCTACTCCACTTTGCCTCTGCGTTTAAGTGCAATTGTTGAATTATTAGTGGTTCATTTGAATTTATTATGAATATCAATTTTTTCACTGTTTGTTTCTTTCGGTCATCTAATAACAGAAAGAACCGATTTGCTTCATCAGTTGAGCTTTTCTACGCGCAGCCGGGTTTATGAACACAATCCTCATGACCAGCGATATCTCAGCTCGAGTTGGTAGATCTCACCCCCCACCCTCACCCCTTCGCCTCCCTCAAATTTCCTTTTCCCTGGAACGAATTTTCATTGATATGAGTATATATCTATATATACACCTTCTCTTGTGTGTATTTTCATACTATGTCTAGACCCCAGATTTCTGATCCGTACAGAAGCATTGGCTGCACTCTGGCATCAAAAAGTAGACTGGATGTCTCGATTGTATAGTCATGTAGAGGTAGCCCAATAACCACCTTGTTACCCTCTGCAGCCAGAGGATGAGACACCCAATTTTGTGGAAAAGTATAGTCCTAAATACTTGTGCGTACTGGAAGGAGACAAGGTCTGACCAGAGCATTGGGCTACCGCGTAGGTCAGATATCTGCAAAGTCGTAGCCACGAGACCCTCTTCTTCTATTCTTTCATCTTAGTTAATTCATTTATCCATCAGCTTAAAATTATGCGTAGTGTGGTCTTAAACTTAGCGGATGTGATGTAGCGTATATGGACCAGTCTGCACGCAGTGACGCCTCCTTGGTGAAACTGAAACTGAAACCGGAAGGAGACAGAGAGGAGAGGCGGAGTACGTTGTGTCGGATCGCAGTGCGGTTTGAGGATGATCCAAGAAAGGCCAAAACAGCAATTATCCAGGAAAGGGCAAAAAGCGCATCAACTGGCAGTTCTAAATCTACATTTTGCCTGTGACCTTTTGGATGTAAAGTCCTTGATGACTGGCCGCGTGATTACGTCATACTCAATATTTGAAACCTGAAAGAGCATGAAGAAAAAGGACCGTATTTTCTCCATTACGACTCGCCAAAATAGGAAATATCGGTGATCTCTGGTTCTTGGGACATGTTGGTCTAACATTGGACTAAGCCCATTCTGGGTAGCCACACCCCTTACTGTCAGTTCAGTATGATTTCTCCCTGCCCCATCCCTCCCCCTCTCCTCCCTCCTCCCCCCCCCCCCCCCCCCCCCCCCCCCCCCCCCCCCCCCCCCCCCCCCCCCCCCCCTTCCGTTTGCTCCGTACATTTCACGCTCCTATCCTATCTTTTTTTGTTTGTTTGTTTTGTATCACTGTCCCATCTTATGTGCCACCTCAATGTCAGTGCACCCACGTCGTTCATTCGGACACCCTGTCCACAGCAACAGCCCGGTCAGTCCCGCCGCAGCCCCGGCACCGACAATCCACAGGGAGCAGTGTCAAGTTGTCAAGAGACAACCCACCGGGGGAGACACTGCACTGCTGCCGAGTCACTTCGGTGGTGTTCAGTGGCGCCTGTTCTGATCCAACATACGCAGGACGCCACCCACTAAGCCTCCTACTGAGGACAATAGCAGTCGCGTAGCCGACGTGAGTGAGCTCTTCCACCACCGGAGGGCGCCACCACGTCTGTCCAACGGCAGCCCCTATGGACTCGTCGATATCGGTGACCCCGACGGAATCAAACCAAAGCACAGACGTGAAGAGGACATAGAAACTGAGGTCACCATGAGAGCAGGGCATGAAGGGCCACAGAATTTGAGACTATATTTTTATGCTGATTTTTTGATGAGAATGAGGATGATGAAGATGGTGCTACGGATTTCCATTCCGGTCTGAGACTGCATGACAGAGCTGTACTCTACGCTTCCTTTCATGATATATCCCGGCGTCAACCAGGTCCGAGAGATACAGACACCTGCACTGTTGGTCAGGAAATTTGAGCAACACTCTCAAAGACGCGTCCATCAAATGGACGACACTCGACTGTATGGTCCCAGTCTTCCCAACTGAGCCGTAGAGCAAACTCACCTCAGGGTAGGAGCCGGTCGAGACAGAAAAATTGGAAGGACGAACTTTCGGGCTGTTTATCCTGGCATAAAAAATGTCTCTCAGACAGAACTTGCTGGTGGGGACGATCACAACCCCTCCCCTCTCCTCTCACCTTATACGCAGTTGTAGTTGAGGGAAACGGGGCTCGGCGATCCGAGTGCTGACATACGCTTTTTGATTGGCCAGTGTGTGTGTGTGTGTGTGTGTGTGTGTGTGTGTGTGTGTGTGTGTGTGAAGGACCACCCCCCCCCATCAAGCCATTTTTACTATAAATATCCCTGAATTATATTTCACTTTGATTGTCTTTTTTTTTACTGTTTAAAACAATCATACGTTTTGTGATATGATTTTTTGGTATTGAAATTTTGTTCTCTTTTATTCTGTACTTGTTTAAATAGGGAATGTTATGTTTTTATAGTTAAAATGTTTATATAAGTCTGTTTCCAATTTTCACACCTCTATGAATTCTCTCTCTCTCTCTCTCTCTCTCTCTCTCTCTCTCTCTCTCTCTCTCTCTCTCTCTCTCTCTCTCTCTCTCTCTCTCTCTCTCACTTCAAACATCTCAGTTAGCAGTAAATCTTTTATTCCTGATTTGAGTTTAACTCTGCAGGTTGTTTTTATAGTTTAAGTAATTATACATTTTGCTATTCTTGGTCTTTTGAATGGTGCTATTGTTTTTTTATGCTTAAATTTGAGCTTAAATTTGAGCGTTCTGTTGAAACAGTTGGAGTGTTTATTTAAGTTGGAAGGTGTGTAATATTGCATTTGTGATGGTGATGTGTGCGCCTGTGCCTCTGTGTGTGTATGTGTGTGTGTGTGTGTGTGTGTGTGTGTGTGTGTGTGTGTGTGCGTGCGTGCGTGCGTGCGTGCGTGCGTGCGTGTGTGCTGTGTGTGTGTGTGTGTGTGTGTGTGTGTGTGTGTGTGTGTGTGTGATTCTGTTTTGGCGGGGTGTGTGTGTTGTTATTCTGTATTGGTGTGGTGTGTGTGTCTATGCGGTGGTGGGAGGCAGTGGGGGGGGGGTGGGGTAGGATGGTGGTGAATGTGTTTATTCATATATATGTGTGCGTGTATGTGTATATATATATATATATATATATGTACAGACTGATACAAGATGGATAAATGAATTGACAAGGAACGACCATGCACAGTGGAAAGAATGGAATATTTTTAATGATATACATGTTTATGATTTGTTATGATATGTGAATTTTGATGATGGCGCCACAAACAAAATTTTCCTTGTATTCTATGAGGACAAATAAAATATCGTGTATCGTGATGAAGGGTAGAGCCGTTTCCTGAAGTTGCCATTCCCTGATGTTGAAGAAAGATATTCAAAACACATAACACACTTTTTATGTATGATTCTAACCAATGCATGACCTCTGTTAAAAAAAAAAAAAGCTTTCCTGATGTAAATATTTTGTGCATGACAAAAACTTCAACGGACTAGGAGAGCTGGTCCTCCCCCACCTCCCAAGCCCGAGGTCTCCCTTGTCGTTGTCGCCTCCCCCTCCCCCCAATCTCCTCTTTTTATGTATTATAAATGTACTCAAATCTTCCTACAAACGGTGCAGCCTTACACATATGTACATTTTTTACATATTGTACATTTTAGTTCTTTCCACCGACTCTTGATCTTAACAGTGTGACCTCGGTTTAAAACATTTTGATAGAGAATATCTAGAAAACATGGATTTTTTTTTTTTTTTTTTTTTTTTTTTTTGTTTGCTGTCGGCCTTTTCCCTCTGTGTGCGTTTTCGGACTCACACGGTCAAGCCGAGGCACGAGAATCAAGAGTTTTGAAACTGATTTTATCCTTTTTTTTCAAAATCTGCATTATGTATTATCAGTTCGTCTATATCCACAATAACCCCTGTTTGAAAAGATACTCTATCCACGGAAGATGCCTTGAATCATTTGAGATTTTCTTTTAGTCAGTAGATTATCTTTTCTTACTGGAGCAATACAGCCCTTAATTCAACACCAAGAACTTCATACACCCACATAAACTTGCAAATTTGTCATATC
>JADBJO010021054.1:5000-30248 GCA_016801955.1 Conus betulinus | reverse complement strand
GGTCTGTAGCTTACATGAACTGTATAGGTGATCTGTATGCTGTGTCTCTGGTCTGTTGTGTACATGTTCTGCACTGTATGGTGATCTCTGTGTCAGGTCTGTTGTGTACATGGACTGTATGGTGATCTGTATGCCGTGTCTCTGGTATGTCATGTATATGTTCTGTATGGCAATCTGTATGCTGTGTCTCTGGTCTATACTGTGCCTGCACTGTATGGTGATCAGTATGCTGTATGCCAGGACTGTAACATATGTGTACGGTGATCTGTTTTGGTGTGTGCCTTTTAGGCCTCTAGTGAAGGTGTGCAACAACCTGCTGGTGATGGGTCTCCTGGACGACGATGACCTACATCATCTCCTCTCTCTTCTTGCCCCCTCTGTCTTCGATCCCAACCACTGCCACAGTAAGCTTTTTTTTTGCCTTTGTGGCCTCCTTGAGAGGTGGTATCTATTCATCCATGACAGTCTGTGGGTCTGACAAGTGATCACAGTGCTTGGCTTCTCACTCTCACAAGAAACAGTCACACAACTTTCATGTAGCCAAATCAGCTGTATCTATTTAGCTCTTGGCTCAGTTTGTTCATGGTTGCATCAGATTCTCTCAGGGGTTAACCTCTACCGTTGGAATTACTTCTCAGAATGAAGAATTCTGCTTGAATGAAAGGAAAAGATAAGCTCAAACAAAGACAACACTCCAGAGAAATATGGTGCCCATGACTAGGATACAAAAGGCTTGTTGGGCACACCTATTACTTATTTCTTTCACCGAGGATTATGTTTATTATGAGATTGTGTCAGTGGTAGGGTCATAGTCAATACGGTCATCGAATGTCTGTTTTCCCCACTGTTATGTTCATCCATGATTTATTTATACGCAATGGGAGGGACAGGGTATTTAAGAGAGAGGGGATATGTCTGTGTACAGAGATTGCTGTCAGTGTGTGAACTGTGTGCAATGTTATGTCAACAGATCCTTCAGGGTATGGACTCCTGAACATGCAGCTGGATGAGCCGGTCAAGCTGGAAGTAAGGGATCTATCATTCTCTGCTTCAACACTTCTCCTGTCAACACAGTGTTTTTTTTTTTCCTTCACTGTTTTATTGTCTGACATTGCTTGCCCTTCCTCTCTTCTCACCGACTCTTATACCACATTATTTGTATAGAAGTGAAGTGAGCGGATTAATTTCCAAACATTCTGTGTGCCAGTTTATATGGGTACATAAAGGTCAATATTGACCTTGCCATGTTCCCTAGCGGTGTTTCCTTTACAGATATGATCTTTGCATCATTAAAGATGCTGATGAGGCTGTTTGGTCTTCACTGTTGAAGTTACCATTCACAGTAACTAAGGCCATAGAACAGAGTAATGTTTCACTGAAAGAAAATGGTACTGAACAGCAAAATGTTCTCAAAAAGCGCAAGCTTTCTAATGTCAGCACTGCGTCTTTTGATGACTGTATGAAGATGTATGCAATAAAAATATGAAGTGAATTGACCATGACTACCTTCATGGAAATCTACGCAAAGGCCCAGCTACAAAAGGAGGAGGGGGATACAATTGACCTCTAAACAATGTTGAATGTCTGTTTTACATGTTTATGACCTGCATGTGTTTCATGTTATGTATGTTTGGGACATGCATACAGGTGTGTTATGTTATACAATATGTTTGTAATATGTGTGCAAGGGTGTTGTATTCTTCAACAAGGTGTATTACGTACAGGTGTGTCATGTTTTTACGTATGTTTATGACTTATGTACAGGTTTGTCATTTCTACAACTTGTTTGTAAAATGTGTACAGGTGTGCCATGTTTGTAACATGTACAGTTATGTGTACAAGTTTGTAACAGGAAGACAGCTGCATTGTACAGCATGTTTGTTAGATTTATACAGGTGTGCTATCTTCTGCAACGTGTTTGTGAGATATGTTCAGACGTGTCATTGTCTTCAACATGTTTGCAGCATGTGTGAAAGAGCGTCATATCGTACTACATGCTTCTGACAAAAGTGAAGGTGTGTCATGTGTTCTGCAATATGTTTGTGACATGTGTAAAGATACATTGTGTTCTTCAACAGGTTTGTGACATGTACAAATAGCTTATGTTCTACAACACTGAAATATGTTTGTACCATGTATATAGGTGTGTCATGTAACATGTTTGTGACATGTCTACAGGTGTGTCGGGTTCTGCAGCACCTCTGTGACATGCAGCTTCGTCACCGGGTAGAATCCATCATCGCCTTCTCTGAAGGCTTTTGTGGCCAACATTCAAAATGTGAGCAAGATGGGCACTGTGCACATGCACAGACCGAAAGGGGGAAAAGAAAGTGCACACATCCATTCAAACACTGGTTTTCCTAGTGATGTTAGGATATGCATGCATACATGTGCACAGACACACATTTATGTGCCCAACACTTCTGCTAAACTCCCTGTTGCATTCGTATGTGCACCTGCTCATATGTTCATATATACTTGCAAACTTAATGTCCAAATACATGCAGGCCTGTAAGTTTAGATTAACTGAATCTCTAGATCTCTTTGGATGTGGAGAAGATATAGAAACATGTGTATGTGCATGTTTATGAACAATCTGGGTTTAATATTCATTAGCACACACACACACACACACACACATGCACACACACACGCACACATACGCCATACATACACACACATACAACAGAACTTTCCCCTCCTCCCCTTCTCCTCCCCTTCAACAGGTGGTCTGGACATGCACAGGTAATAGAGATAATCAGCTGCAGTATGAATCATAAACTAAAGTGCCGTCTACTTCCCATTCAGGATCAGCTGCGGAGGTACAATGAGATCAAGAATGCTGACCTGCCCTCTGCTGTCACTGCAAAGAAGACCAAGGAGTTCAGGTGCCCACCACATGAGCAGGTAACAGGCCTTTCATTTCTGCTGATAAAAACTGTATTTTTATGTGGTGCATTATTTTTTTTTTAATAAAAGCTGTAAATCTGTTTAGATTTTAAGGCAGGAGTATTTGTGGTAGAGGAGGAAATGTTTGTGAGAACCTGATACAATAAATGATATAAAGAAATAAAATTATGTGCATACGTTAGGAGGAAAAGGAACTGTTTTGTTTGAAGTTAAAAAGATAGAATATGTTAATCAAAATGATCAAAAGAAAAAGAAAGAAATAATAATTCTGGCATTATCCTTTGCGTTCTCTTTCTAGATGCGCAAAATGCTGAAGTTCCGGGAGCAAGGCGATGACATAGAAGACTGCCCTTGCCGTGAAGACTTCCGAGAGAACTTGAGGCACTTCCACAACAGCCTGATGGAGCACTGCAAGATGCCAGAGCTGAACCTTGAAGAGGAGACCACACAGGAAGTGGTAACACCCCCTAAACCAGCCTGCGTCAGCGACTGATGGCCCTGGTGTGGAAGATTCAGGAGGCAGACAAGTCGGGCACAGGGAATGAGGAAACACCCCCAGGTAGGTGTGGTGTCTGTCCGTCTGATTGAATGGACTTAGAAGAGTCGTGGAAACTATTTGGTGTGGTGGTGGTGTCTGTGAGAGTGAACAGATTTAGGAAGGCAGCTGGAACTGTTTTGTGTGGTTATGGTATCAGTGAGAGTGAATTTAGGAAGGCAGTCAGAACTGTTTGGTGTGGTGGTGGTATCTTTGGGAGTGAACAAAGTTAGGAAGGCAGTCAGAATTGTTTGGTGTGGTGGTGGTATCTGTGGGAGTGAACAAAGTTAGGAAGGCAGTCAGAACTGTTTGGTGTGGTGGTGGTGTCTGTGTGAGTGAACAAAGTTAGGAAGGCAGTCCGAACTGTTGGGTGTGGTGGTTGTATCTGTGGGAGTGAACCAAGTTAGGAAGGCAGTTGGAACTGTTTGGTGTGGTGGTTGCGTCTGTGGGAGTGAACAAAGTTAGGAAGGCAGTTGAAGCCATTCAGTGTGGTGGTGGTGTCTGTGGGAGTGAACAAAGTTAGGAAGGCAGTCAGAACTGTTTGTGTGTGGTGGTGGTGTGTGTGGGAGTGAACAAAGTTAGGAAGGCAGTCAGAACTGTTTGGTGTGGTGGTGGTGTGTGTGGGAGTGAACAAAGTTAGGAAGGCAGTCAGAACTGTTTGGTGTGGTGGTGGTGTCTGTAGGAGTAAAAGAGATTTAGGTAGAAGGAGGGAACTGTTTGGTGTGGTGGTGGTGTCTGTGGGAGTGAACAGATGTAGAACTGATGAAGGAAGGTGGTGGGAAGTGTCTGACTGAAGTTAGACCCTTAGTAAATCAAACTCTGGAATGAAAGTCTGTACTCTTTTTGTTAAACATAGAGAAGAAAAGCTGAGGAAACAAGAAGTCTGTACTCTTTTTGTTAAACATAGAGAAGAAAAGCTGAGGAAACAAGATGTGATGATAAAAGTACTCTGGTGTTGTGGTGGGAAGTGTGTGTTTAGGTACCACAGGCATGGATGGACTATGTTATATCTGAATGTTCTGGTAAAACATATGTGTGTGTAGATATCACAGGGATGGATAGAATAAGCTATTTCTGGGTGTTTTGGTGTTGTGCTGGGAAATGTGTATGTAGTTAGAGCAGGCTATTTTAACTCTCTTGACAATCGGGCGCCCGCTAGTGCCCAACCGGAAATCATACAGCCAAAACGCTGAGCGCCTGCCAGCGCCCGGTAAAACACGTGGCAACAATGGGCGCCGCCATGTTTTCTCGTAGAAAAGGAAGCCTCGCGAGAATGTGATTTCCTTCTTCCTGTAGCCATTTTCTACCGTCTGCAAAAAAAAAACGCGAGTCGATGCATGCCGTGGTTCTCGAGTTACGAATTTTTAAAGTTTTTAAGTCAAAATGCTGTTTTTCACTATGGCTAACCTTGATTTTTGCCGTTCTATAAGGAGATACTGTGATTTGTAGAATTTATTTACGGCATAAGACTTAGTGAAAGTGCTGGGTAATGAAGCTTAGAGTGACCTAGATTTCAACTGGGATGAGGTTCCAGGTATGACGAACAACGATTCGGAAGAAAGTTCTGAAGAAGAAGATTTTTTTTTTCCCCCGAGTAAATGGCTCATGTGACATTCTTCAAACTACGATATAGCAACATATATATTCGTAGTAATTTTGAAAATTATTTTAATTTCATTCTTTCCTTTCCTTTCTTTTAAATTATTGTTTTAATTGGGTAACCGTGTTCAAATTACGGAGTTACCCATCTTGCCGATGGTTTTCGGTGTAACTAAGCTCAGATGGCCACTTGGAAATTCTCTCGCTATTTCACAACAGAACGGAAACAACCCAAAACAGTGCTTTCGAACTTTACTTCAGCCATTAATCAAAACACCAATGACACAGATTAATGACAAAATTGATTTGAACAGCATGTTTTGTCACTTTCAAGTCCACTACCCATCTTTTCAAAAGTCAGAACGCCAGAGATACACACAAAAACACAGTCAGTAAATGCGTGGGTGTCCGCCATTTGCGTGGATGCACGCGATGCACCTTTGCCTCATGGATTGAGTCAGAGTCCTCAGAGTCATCTGGGGTATTGCCTGCCACTCCTGCTCAAGGAACTGGAACAGCTGGTGAGGTCAACTGGGGGGTGATTGCTTCGAAGTCGCCGGCCCAGCACGTCCCATAGGTGCTCGATTGGATTAAGGTCCGGTGAGCAGGCTGGCCCAGTCCATGTGGATCACGTGTTGCTGCTGAAGAAAGTTGTTGACGACTCGAGCCCTGTGAGGTCTGGCGTTGTCGTCTTGAAAGTACTGCGCCTGGTCCAATAGCTTGCAGCGCTGGCAGCACAAGGGGCTGCAGGATGCCATCCCTGTAGCCCACACCGTTGAGGTTGCCTTGCACCATGTGCAGGGGGGTTCTGTAGTTCCGTGCCATCCCTCCCACACACCATTATGGATCCACCACCAAAGCGATCACGCTCTCTCACGAGACCATCGTGATAGCGTTCTCCTTGCCGCCGCCAGACACGGTTCCTGCCGTCATGAAATGATAAGGCAAAGCGGGACTCGTCAGTAAACAATACTCTTGCCCACTGATCTCTGGTCCGCTAAGTGACGCTGGGCCCAAGCCAAACGAGCAGCACGGTGAGCTGGTGTCAGGACAGGACGGACGGCTGGTCGTCTTGAGCGCAGGTGTGCCTCTCTCAAACGGTTCCGAATGGTCTGGTCACTGACGGTGACATTGCCGGCTGCTTGCAACTGCCCCCTGAGTGTGTCGGAAGTGGCCGTTCTCTGCCTCAGAGCTGACAGGACAACAAAAACCTGTCCTGCTGCCTGGAGGTGGACCTTGGGCATCCCTGGACGTCTTCGCTCAGCAACACTTCTGTCTGGTTGAAGCGGTCTCTCAAAGTCTGAAATGACTGAATGGGCGACTGACAGTCGACGACCAACCTCTCGCACCCCCACGCCCTCCTGAAGCCACGCAATTGCCCGCCCTTGGTCATCCTGACTCAGTCGTTGTCTCCGAGGCATGGTTGCAAAAGTGCCGTAAACACAGGCATAAATGCCCACCAGTCTCTCAAAACTGGCTGACCTGTGTTCAGATAAGACATGGGTTGCACGTGCATTGCAGTATTCCTGCAGTTCAGATGTGCTCTGTTGCACAGGCCTGTTTGATTGCACCCTTTTTTTTTCGTGCAGTATGTGCTTATTTCAGTTCACCGCTGTGATGTGCATGACAGACTGAGTTGATTTCTGATCAAATTCAAGTTGACTGATCAGGCATGCAACCAAATTCAGTAAGTTTGGGTGGGTGCAGTGCCGTGTTATTGGAAAAAATAAAGTCAAACAAAGTACCCTAAAAAGTGGTAGTGGCCTTTCAATTGTTGCGCTGGGCCCAGGAGGACTTCATCTCCATGCAGGACCTGGTGCGGGAGATGTTCAGCCTGTTGCACCGCCAGTATGATGGCTCAGGGGAATTGATGCAGGCCTTGGAGAAGACCTACGTCATCAGTGTGAAGAACCGAGAGGACATCAACCTGCTGCTGAAGGCCCTGGGCATCATCCGCTCCTTGCTGATGGTGCAGGCTGGCCATGATGAGGAGGAGCTCATGAAGGACAGCCTCAAGTCAGTGCTCTTCCCCCCCCTCCCACCTCCCACACCTCTTTCTGACTGGTGCTTGTGTTTTTACTGGTCAGGATGGCTTTACTTTGGGGTAGGCTCCTTTGATTTTTTTTTTTTATCAGGTCTGCAATGCTGTTTTCAGATGCCCCCAAGTACAGGGACACCTGGATTATCTGTTGGCGCCTTCCTGATGTACGTGATGCTGACGACCTTGTACGTCGTCTGAGTGGTCACGGTGTACCGGTCAGGGCGGTGCCATGGCCCCCCAGTGAGAGTGATGCACGTGATCTGGCCCTGGCCCTCACTGACCAGGTCATCGTCACAGACATGGACAGTGTCCAGGGGATGGAGAGGCGGTGGTCATAGCGCTGGGAGGCGGGGGTGCTAACTATCGGTCATGGTCCAGGTCCACCAGTTTTCTGTGTGTCATTCACTGACACCACCACAGGGACAGTTTGTCACCATGTGTCACACCGCCACGCCTCGTCACCAACGGCTTCATGTTTCTCCCCCCCCCCCCCCCCCCCCCCCCCCCCCCCCTTCCCTCCACCCCTCCCTGCTCTTCATCTTTCTGTTCTTCTTTCTTTCTGTTCCCACTTTCCTTTCCTCCTCCCCTTCTTTCTTCTTCTTTCCTTTGTTCCTGTCTTTCGTTCCATCATCACCTCTTTGTTCACTCTTTTCTTCATTCCCTTTGTCCTTTCCTCGCTTATTTCCTCCGTCTGTTCTTCTTCAGAGACATTTTGCATACATTCATTCCTTCTTCCCGTCTGCACTCTTTCTGTCTGTCTGTCTTTCATGTTGTGACGTCATTTACACAGTGACGTCAAACACTGAACTCTGTGTGACAGGGAGAGCGCGCTGTCGGTATTTTTAACACACTTAGTCTGAGCACAACTCTGAAAAACATGGCCCAAGCGTGAAGTGCAAGCTTTCAAAATGGTTTGTGTTTTTTACACTGTGGAGAGGGTCCCTTACCTCATGAAGGAAAGTTTACCAACATCTGCGGGGACCCGATCTATTTTTAGACATGTTTCTATTTTTAGCTCAGCTCCACTGGTGATTTAAAAAAAAAAATCCACTATGATGAACATTTACCATGAAAAAGTTTCTTTTTTTTTTTTTTTTTTTTTTTTTTTCTTGAGACAAATTTCAGTTTACTCTTGCTTTAAATGACAGCAATAGCAATGATGATAATAACTATTATTAGAATTATCAATATTATGGGTTTGTGCATGCATGTGTGAGCGCACATGCATGTGTTAACAAATCCACAAACGTTTGTTTACAGGGTTTAGAAAATTTGTCATCATATAAAATAGTAATGAAAACAACTCTCTCTCTCTCTCTCTCTCTCTCTCTCTCTCTCTCTCTCTCTCTCTATATATATATATATATATATATATATATATATATATATATATATTGGGAAGAATATGAGACGATTTCTGTCATTCATGATCTTCCTTTGTCACAGAAAAAAAAAAAAAAAATGTCACATTAAGTATGTGCTTCAGAGGCACTCATCCTGAGCCACAGTTTCTTCAGATTCACCACTACAAATAAGACTGCACTCAAATGTAATCATGCTGAAACAGAGTACAGTTTTGATTTTGTGTTCAAAAATCAAGACAACAGTTTACAAATAACCTTGTGACTGCTTTCGAAATCAACAGATTTCTCTTACCGAGTATATAAATGGAGACATTACTCATTGTCGTCTGAAGAATCACTGTCATCAAAGCACACCATCTTCTGCATGGGAGTTTTAAACAACTTTCCCTCTGCACTCACTGCAAGCAACACCACACACACAAGACCGTGCTGTCTGCATGAACACTTGGCCGTTTGGCAGTCAGTTTTGCAGCTACATTTAATGATGTTCAGCAGCTCCTCTGGGGCAGCAGGCTCATCACAGCAGACTGGAAGCAACATACCGCTGGTTCTTTGCCATCCCCGTTCAAGGGGGCTGAGATAGAAGTCAGGACTGTCGTTACTGAGAAAAAGCCACTCTTGCACTTGGTAGTAGCATCGCATGGAATGGAACTTCGCTGCTGATGCTGTTGGAGGTAGTTTGGTTGGTTGCAAAAGCTGAAGAGCTGACGACCAGCCTCTGGGAATACTTGACACATCGGAGTGTATCAAGCTTGTCGTCAGATCTCCCACCAAACAGAAATACAAGGGCAGTCTCACCAGCTGCAACCACCTCCTGTGTGTCACTTTTCCGAAGAAAGACATCTGCTGCCTGCTTTCGAAAAAAAAACTCCGAAATTGCCAGCTTTTTCAAAGGAAGCGGTTTTCCCAAAGAAAAAAAAAATAGTGCTGGTAGTGTCACACCCCCCAAACACATGGGCAAAAAGAATTCTGCTGCAAACATCTGTGCCAATCTGTGTTTCTTGGATAGATCAGAGGTGCCACACTCTGGAATCTTCTTAGTTCCTGAAGACATGAAATAAACTGGGTGGTGATCTGATCCGAGATGATGTTGGAGTAGCACAACAAGGTCGGTGTCCTTGCCTACAAATACTATTTTCACCTCCACTGCTTTTTCAAGGGTTGTCTTGACGAGGAGACAATCAGCATCTCCATTTATGCATGCAACACGTCAACGCTGCTGCTCTGAAGGGAGTGGCTGAGCAAGTGTATGAAACGTTGTTTGTTGTGAGGATTGCCCAGAACTGCTCTTTACATCCACAGAGAGCCATTTCTGGTTGGAAAGCAATGTCTCTGGCAGTGGTGTTTTCTTTCGTTCTATGGAGGTGTGCAGCATCTTTTGTGGACGATCCGCAGTATCCATCAAACACAGCTGACACTTTCGTGTATCTTCGAATGACAAAATCCATGTAAATGGCAACGTCCCCGTTGCTCCACTGGGCCAAGGGATACGGCGAAGTAGAAACCCCCCGTCGATGACTGTGAATGCACCTGGTGGAGTGCTTGGACTGACTTGTTTGGTTGATGTCCAAATGTCGTCTGCTAGAGCTGCTTTGTTTGCTCTTCTTGGAAGACCACATGCATCAAACAGCGAAGGACATCAGTTAGTTCATATTTCAACGAATCTTCCATCAGATTTAGAGTTTTTCCAGCTGCTTTTGTCAGTCTTTGCAACAAAAAGATCGGGTCAGCTGTCACCGTATCATTGTTGACTTTGACCACAGTTCATGAAGCCATTGTCTTCGCTTGATCTTTCTTCGAGAAGGTGACATCTGCAAAGCTCTTGCCAGTCATGGATTTCAAAATCTCATCCCCAGTTTCTTTTGCTTTGTCAGGATTTGCTGTTTGGTCTGCTGTTCTTCCACTTCCAATGCTCATCAACACATCCGTTTCACCAAGTGGATTCCTTTGCTGCAAATAAGGTAGGATCTCGGTTGTGTCTCGATGATCTCGCTGCTGTCGACTCATGCTGATGTCCCCATGCCGCACGCTGGTCTTCAGGCAGACTTCTGTCACAGACTGCATGGCGACGCTGATCTCGGTGCACGCACGCATGCACAACAACCATACTGACCGCTCTCTCTCCTTCTCCTAGGCCAGTCCCTCGAGTTAGACATCCACTGACTTTCATGCATTATGCATCAGAACCTGCTCTATGATGGGGTCAGTTGACAGACCTGCCCAAAATCGGTCAGATCGTCTAATGACGTGGTGCCCAAAAAGAAATTCCTGACAAACAACAGGATGTGTTTTTTCTAGAGCTTTCATTTGTTGCTCAAAAAACAAACAAAAAAAACCAGACAGCCCCTGTCCCCATTATTCATTCCGTTAGTGTATTCTTTGAAGGGCATCCCACTCCCTCTCCTGTGTTATTAAAAAAAAAAAAAAAAAAAAAAAAAATTGACAACGATGATATCAAAATAAAAAATTCTACACACACGATAAAAGTGTAGCATTAAAACAAACGCAAAAGAGAAAGTATAGTAGCTGTGGATTTTGGACTACAACCAGTACTGGATATAAGATCAGATCATGTAATGAATTTTTAAATGAGAAAATATTTTTATTTAAGATAAGATTTTCCATCTTGTCGATGAAAATTAAGAGTTATATAAGAAAATGATAACCAAAATTAACCATTTAAATATAAAAATAATAAATTTGCCAAGGGAGATAATCATATTTTTTTCGAGCTCACTCAAATGAAATGGCTTTGTTTACGTGTTCAGGTACAGTTTGTCGAGCTAAAAACTATTTGTATTCTTTAATGTCATGCTCCAATAGCCATTATACAACTACAGATGAAAGCAGAATATGCTCACGTCAGAATCGATGTCATAATGACGAACATTGTGCATTGAAGACTGCACTCCTCCGACCAGTTTCCCCGACGCTGCCGTCTTCCCAAGTTTGCGTGTTTTTTTTGCATTCAAGGGAATAAACTCGTGAATTGAAACCTTACTCTTACTCGATTCGTTTTTTAGGCCCTAGGGCACTGCTCAAGTGGTAAAACTTACTTTTCTAGTGTTGTACGTGGTGTCGTGCATCAGTTTATTCACAAAACATTTAAAAGCTTGCACTTCAATCTGGAATATTCTACTGCTCAGACTAACTGTGGCAGAACTCAAGAAGCCAACCTTTTTTTTTTTTTTTTTTTTTTTTTAAGTCTGTCTGTTCTAGTATTCATTCAGTTTCTGACTTGACTCTCTGTGAGTCTCTCTTTCTTCTGTCTTTGTCTGTCTGTCTGTCTGTCTGTCTGCATTGTAGTTGTCTAATTATCACCCTTAGCAGTTTGTTGTAGGTTAATTTATGACAAAAGGGATGTAACTCTCTCTCTCTCTCTCTCTCTCTCTCTCTCTCTCTCTCTCTCTCTCTCTTCGATAGGAGGA
This sequence comes from Conus betulinus, assembly GCA_016801955.1. NCBI lineage: Eukaryota > Metazoa > Mollusca > Gastropoda > Neogastropoda > Conidae > Conus > Conus betulinus. The sequence goes on along the minus strand of JADBJO010021054.1, from coordinate 18,371 downwards.
TCGCTTATTCTATATCTGTGTGTGCTGATTTTTTTTCTTCTTTGTGACCAATTTCTTTATTCTTGTTTGTTGTTTCCATCGTTTCTCTTTTTTTCCCCGTTGAAGTCATCTACACCTTAAACGATAATGGATGAACTTTTTAATGTTGTGAAGATATGTGTGTTTGTTAAAAGTTTTGTAGGTCTTGGTCGCTAGTCATACTTAGTCCCTTAACGGGGCAAGGGCCGGATGAAAAAAAAAGCATGTGTTCGCTTATCTGTTTACCCTTGGAAATAAAGATTATCATCATCATCGTCTGTATCACCGATCGGATTAGCGTGGAAATCGTACAGACGCGCCGACGGCTCTATATCGATCCGTCGCATCGTTTCACGATGGGGGTGTAGGCTTACCGGGCCATATATGGTAGTTGTTGGGTTCGGGAGGATGGTAGGGGTGTTGGATACCTGTACATTCCCTTCGTATATTGGGTGTGCGTGTGCTACCCTGCACAGGCAGGGAAAGGATCAGTGTGGGGAGAGAGGGGGTTAGCCTTCCGTCTGCTGTTTTGTTTCGTGTGGTCTGTGTGGAGTCCCGTTTCACGTGCGGTTTGTGTATGGTCTGTGTGGAGTCCCGTTTCACGTGCGGTTTGTGTAGTGTTCAAAACTCAGCAAGGAGTGAGTGCTGAGTCATCAAGCATTAAAGTTTGGTGGGGCCGGGTGGCTAGCACTTCGGTCCAAATCCTTGGTGAAGAGCAGTTGGGTCGTTCTGGTGCCAGCGTTTGTGTGTGGGCCTGACTTCGGTCAAAATGGTGAGCCGACCCTCGTGAGCGTTTTGCTCTTGGTCCAGCAGCTGTCTGTGTCTCGGTGTGTGCTGCGACCCTGAGGTTCAGGTGCTGGGGTGGCCAGCCGCAGTTGTCGTCGTTTGATGTTGTAGCAGGTATGTGGAGTTTGATTAAGGTGTTAGTAGTGTAGTTAAGGGTGGCGTTGTCTGGTTGTCTGGTACCAGAATAGACACCTAGAGCGCAACTCCATAGTCTTCTGAGACTGAAGGATGCCTACCTGTCTGGTGCACATTTCTGTCAACTTGTACAAAGGTGTAAATAATATGAACTCATGTTTTGAATCAATTTTCAAGTTTTCTTAGGGAAAAAAGGAAGAGAGAGGAAATGGGGAAATAAGGACTAAAACGAAGCAAGCTGAGAAAAGTATGTTGACGGTGGGTTTTGACCAGCGGGTTGTGTTGAGAGGTGAAACAAGGAAAAGGAAAAAGAAGAGAAGAAATGGATGAAGAAGTTTTGAATGGAATTATAAATAGTTGTCGTTGGTTCGATCCTGGCGTTAGGATTGAGTTGGTGACAGGGGGTCCGTACGGAAATGCTTTCGGCTAGCATAGACAGAGTGTGTTGGCACCGCGTGCTGTAGAGGTTATGACGGTGCCGTGTCATGGAAGTTAGTGGAAAGGAGAAGTGGTGTGTAGTTGTATGAAGAGGTACTAGTGTCAAGCAGCGCGGTTTTCTCTAGTGCGGTTACCCTAATTTAGTAATATAGCTTAAGATTTGTTTCTACATTGCGGGAGATTTGTGCGAGTGTGCTTATGCCTTGGGTGATTGGCGCGGAGATATAGCTGTCCTGTCCCATTGTCTTCTTTGGAATGAGACATGGTATGTGTTGTGGACGTTACAGTGTGATTGAGAATGTGTGTGTGTGCGAAGGTGTTTTATGAAGTAGCTCTGTTGTATACCGTAGTGCAAAGAGTGTAACTTGGTGGTATGAACGAAGTGGGATGGTGGTAGATGTAACTCGCTTATGGAGCTAATAGGCTCTGGGGTGCGTGAAGAAAATCCTGGGAAGGGGTGAACTAAGGGGTTACCTTAGTTTGTGATGTATGTAGTTATGTATATCTACGGTTGGAGGGTAACAGCTATGTCTAGTGCAGGTGAGGGCGCATTCCCACCATCCTGTGGGCCCCAGTACACCAGGCGGTGCAGGGCAGTTTTTGTCGGGGAGCGGTGGTCAGCCAGTTGCTGGCATTCCTGTCCCCGACTGTCCGGCGTTCGTGGCAGGTGCCTGCGTTTTTACCCCACCTGCACTCCCCTTCCTGCTGTGCCCCGACTGTGTCCCAATCCTCCTCCCCTTCCAATGCTACATCCCCTTTCCCTTTCCCCATCCGGCTGGGTCTTCACAGCCTGGCCATTAATGTCGCCGTTGCTGTTATCGCCGTTGTTGTTGTCGCCGTTGTGTTGGCGCCGTTGCTGTTGGCGTCGTTGCTGTTGTCGCCGTTGCTGTTGGCGTCGTTGCTGGTGTCGCCGTTGCTGTTGGCGTCGTTGCTGTTGTCGCCGTTGCTGTTGGTGTCGTTGCTGGTGTCGCCGTCGCTGTTGTTGCCGTTGCTTGTGTCGTCGTTGCTGGTATCGCCGTCGCTGTTGTCGCCGTTGCTGTTGGCGTCGTTGCTGTTGTCGCCGTTGCTGTTGGCGTCGTTGCTGTTGTCGCCGTTGCTGTTGGCGTCGTTGCTGTTTATCGCTGCCGCTGCTGAAGTCCCTTATCGCCGACTCCTCACTCCGTGATCGTCGTCATTGAGGTGTGTCGTCGCCGCCGTGGGTGTGGGTTGTCACTGTGGTTGGTGGCGGTCGTTGCTGCTGTCGCCGTTGTGTTGGCGGTGGCAGTGAATTTCACTGATGTTGTGGAAGCCCTGTGCGTCACCATCGTCAAAATGTCATCCTCGTCTTCGGCGGGCAGATTCGTCTGGTCACCGGCGCCGTCGTGAAACTGTCAACGCCGTCGTCGTGTGGCCTGTTTTGTGTTGATTTTTTTGGGTGGTGATAAAACGCTTGGAGACATTGGGTTTGGGATGTGCATACATGAAGGATGGATGGTAATTAAACAGGGTATGACTGAAGAGAATAATATACGCAGTGAAGTATATTGCAAAATGAATATAGTAATATGAAGTTAGTATAGCTTGGTTGTTGGTTGTTGTTGTTGTTGTTGTTGTTGTTGTTGCTTTCTTTTTGGGCTGGAAGTTTTGCTCAAGAAAAGGACCGACTTGTATCATGCTATGTGTAACATACTGCTGGCGTGAGGAACTCTGCTCACTGTAGCTAGATAAGGGGTAAAATAACTTATTGTGGCTGCCTTGGCCGTAGGAACTGTGTGCTTTCAGGCTGGGTCTGTGACTTGTTATTCGTAGAAGATTCCGCTCATTGATTGTCAGGAATAAAATTTTGTTTTGTTGTCATTTCTTGTGCGGCGTGTTGTCTTTTTAGTGGGTTAGATGTGTATGGGTGGGTTTTTTTTTTTTTTTTTTTTTCTTACGTCCGAAAGACATTTTGTATGTATGTGCTTAGTACTCCCATAAAGCTCTATTGATTATGCATTTATATATTGATCCTTATGTGCTAGAGAATTGTCTGGTCGATGATGTACTTTGAGTGAGCACCCGATTATTTTGTTCTTTTGTCTGGTGATCTTAATGGTAGAACCTCCAATGTCTCAAAGAACTTTGAAAACGAGTTTGAATTTAGCTGTGTGTACAGAAGTCAGCCTCTCAGTGTTGACGGACAGTCTCAAGACGGTTTGGTCAATGAATGTGTGGCACATCACTGTTAAACATGTGCATTTCTTTTGAAACTCCTTGGGCCATGTGACCCTGAATGTTGCTATAAATATTATTGTGATGTTGGAAGCAGTGTCGTCCACAATTTTTTTTTAATGTCTGATAATGTGTATGCCCTTTCTTGCGATTCTTGTTATTTAAGGGTTCTACGCAATATTGAATCAAATTATTTACCTTCGGTTTTGTCTGCAGACATTTCAACTCTCTCTCTCTCTCTCTCTCTGTTCCCTCATGCTACAAACATAACACATGATAAAAGTGAACAGACAAATGTATGCACAGAATATAATTGTAAACATCTTTCGCGTCGTTTTTTGTTGTATTTAATGTAGGCATTCCGTGTTAAATCCACATGTTATAGTAGATGTCATCCACGTAGTGTGTGTTATACCGGATGATTTAAAACAAATGTAATCCACACAAATGTGTGTTTTAAATATGGTCACACTTTACAATCCATACAAAATGAGGTGTGTTCCCAACGTGGTGACATTCTTTACAATCCACAAAATGTGGTGTGTTTTCAACATGGCGACATTCTTTACAATCCACACAAATGTGTGTTTTCAACATGGTGACATTCTTTTCAATCCACACAAATGTGGTGTGTTTTCAAACATGGTGACATTCTTTACAATCACACAAATGTGGTGTTTTCAACATGGTGACATTCTTTACAATCCACACAAATGTGGTGTGTTTCCAACATGGTGACATTCTTTACAATCCACACAAATGTGGTGTGTTTTTCAACATGGTGACATTCTTTACAATCCACACAAAATGTGGTGTGTTTCCAACATGGTGACATTCTTTACAATCCACACAAATATGGTGTGTTTTCAACATGGTGGCATTCTTTACAATCCACACAAATGTGGTGTGTTTCCAACATGGTGACATTCTTTTCAATCCACACAAATGTGGTGTGTTTCAACACGGTGACATTCTTTCAATCCACACAAATGTGGTGTGTTTTCCAACACGGTGACATTCTTTTCAATCCACACAAATGTGGTGTGTTTCCAACCTGGTGACATTCTTTTCAATCCACACAACTGTGGTGTGTTTCCAACCTGGTGACATTCTTTTCAATCCACACAAATGTGGTGTGTTTCCAACCTGGTGACATTCTTTACAATCCACACAAAAGTGTGTGTTTTAAACCTGGTGACATTCTGTACAATCAACACAAATATGGTGTTTCCTAAACTTGGAGACAATCACTATAGCTCACACCGAAGGGCTGTCGGTAGTTGAACATGGAGACAATCCCTATAGCTCGCACAGAAGGGCTGTCGGTAGTTAAACATGGAGACACTCCCTATAGCTCACACCGAATGGCTGTCGGTAGTTGAACATGGAGACAATCCCTATAGCTCGCACAGAAGGGCTGTCGGTAGTTAAACATGGAGACAATCCCTATAGCTCACACAGAAGGGCTGTCGGTAGTTAAACATGGAGACACTCCCTATAGCTCACACTGAAGGGCTGTCGGTAGTTAAACATGGAGACACTCCCTATAGCTCACACTGAAGGGCTGTCGGTAGTTAAACATGGAGACACTCCCTATAGCTCACACTGAAGGGCTGTCGGTAGTTAAACATGGAGACAATCACTATAGCTCACACTGAAGGGCTGTCGGTAGTTAAACATGGAGACACTCCCTATAGCTCACACTGAAGGGGGCTGTCGGTAGTTAAACATGGAGACAATCACTATAGCTCACACTGAAGGGCTGTCGGTAGTTAAACATGGAGACACTCCCTATAGCTCACACTGAAGGGCTGTCGGTGGTTTCTCTCTGGTTCAACAGAACATACAAAGGAGCAGCCAGCACTGAAGTGTGTCGGTCAGCAAGAGGTCAAGAAGGACAGGGGAGGGGTGTCTGTGTGTGCGTGCGTGCGTGCGTGTGTATGTGTGTGTGTGTGTGTGTGTGTGTGTGTGTGTGTGTGTGTGTGTAAACAGGCAATGCCATGAACAGTGTGTAAACGGCAATGCCGTGAACTGTGTGTAAACGGGCAATGCCGTGAGCCGTGTGTAAACGGGCAATGCCGGGAACTGTGTGTAAACGGGCAATGCCGTGAACTGTGTGTAAACGGGCAATGCCGTGAACTGTGTGTAAACGGGCAATGCCGTGAACTGTGTGTAAACGGGCAATGCCGTGAACTGTGTGTAAACGGGCAATGACGTGAACTGTGTGTAAACGGGCAATGGCGTGAACTGTGCGTAAACGGACAATGGCGTGAACTGTGTGTAAACGGGCAATGGCGTGAACTGTGCGTAAACGGGCAATGGCGTGAACTGTGTGTAAACGGGCAATGGCGTGAACTGTGCGTAAACAGGCAATGACGTGAACTGTGTGTAAACAGGCAATGACATGAACTGTGTGCAAACGGGCATGACATGAATTCTGTTTCCCCCAGGCAATGACATCAATTCTGTGTTCCCAGGCAGTGACATGAATTGAGTATTCACAGGCAATGACATGGAATGTGTGTAAGCGGGAAATAGCCTGAGTTCTGTGTAAAAGTCAGTGACATGAACTTGTGTAAAAAGGCAATGACACGAATTTTGTGTAAATAGACAGTGACATGAATTCTGTGTTAACAGGCAATTACATGAAATTTGCATGAACGGGCAATGACATGAACTTTTGTGTAAACAGGCAATGAAGAGAATTCCATATCAACATAGAATGAGGCAAACTTTGTGTGAACAGGCAATACCATGAGTTCTGTGTTAGCAGGCAATGGCAAGAAGTATGCATTAACAGGCCAGAACCTGAATGCTGTGTTAAAAGACAATAACAGGAACGATGCCATGAAGTCTGTACACAGCAGCAGAGGGAGAATGGGAGTGGGACGGGGTGGGCGGGATGTTGGAGGGAGTGTGGAGGATGGAGGGGTGAGAGAGAGAGAGAGAGAGAGAGAGAGAGAGAGAGAGAGAGAGAGAGAGAGAGAGAGAGATGTGGGTTTGGGGTGCACACACACGTTGGGAGTGTGTGCGTGTGTGTGTGTGTGTGTGTGTGTGTGTGTGTGTGTGTGTGTGTGTGTGTGTTAGGGGGGTGGGTGTGTAAATGTTTGGGAATAGATTTGTATGGGTATAAACGTCGTCTATTTTGTACATGTGCATAAAAATAAACCACATTAGAAAAGGTGTCTCTGATTTTGTTTTAGAGGCCTGTTTTTACCCCACAGATTGATTTATTAATGTTGAATTGTTTGCGTTTATGTTTTACGTGCCTGCAAAAACATTTTCCTTGTGTATATGGGGATATAATGAAAAGTCTGAAGTCTAAAGTAACAAGACTCACTGCTGTTCAGTGTGACGTACACCAGACTGACTTCACCGCTGTATAGTGTGTGAAGGAGACAGACTTACCACTAGACACTGGGAAAGCAGTTAGACACACTAGTGTGCAGTGTAAAGCAGGCAGACAGGCTTTCCATTGTACAGTATCACCAGACATAGTTACTGCCGTGTTGTGTGAGGCAGACAGGCTTTCCATTGTACAGTATCACCAGACATAGTCACTGCCGTTTTGTGTGAGGCAGACAGGCTTTCCATTGTACAGGATCACCGGACATAGTCACTGCCGTGTTGTGTGAGGCAGACAGGCTTTCCATTGTACAGTATCACCAGACATAATCACTGCCGTGTTGTGTGAAGCAGACAGGCTTTCCATTGTACAGTATCACCGGACATAGTCACTGCCGTGTTTTGTGAAGCAGACAGGCTTTCCATTGTACAGTATCACCAGACATAGTCACTGCCATACAGTATGAAGCAGACAGACTTTCCATAGTACAATATCACCAGACATAGTCACTGCCTTGTTGTGTGAAGCAGACAAGCTTTCCATTGTACAATATCATCAGACATAGTCGCTGCCGTGTTTGTGTGAAGCAGACAGGCTTTCCATTGTACAGTATCACCAGACATAGTCACTGCAGTACAGTGTGAAGCAGACAGGCTTTCCATTGTACAGTATCACCAGACATAGTCACTGCCGTGTTGTGTGAAGCAGACAGGCTTTCCATTGTACAGTATCACCAGACATAGTCACTGCCATACAGTATGAAGCAGACAGACTTTTCCATAGTACAATATCACCAGACATAGTCACTGCCGTACAGTGGTGATGCAGATCAGGTATTGTACAGTGTGAAGCAGAAGACGGACTCGCCACCCTAAATATTTCACCAGAGAGATTGACTGCTGCCCAGTGTGAGTCAGATTCACTGTTGTACATTGTGATACAGACAGAGCCGCCGCTGTTAAACAGACAGATTCACCCCTGTACAGTGTAAACTAGGCTAGCTCACCACAGTACAACATGACGCAGACTCACAGGTGCTCAGTACGACGAGGGCTGACTCACTGTTGTACGATGTGAAGTAGATGGACTTAATAAATACAGTGTGAAGCTAACGGTCTCAGAGCGGAGACAAACCGACTCATCATTGTATGATGTGAAGTAGTAGACTCACTGCTCTTATACATGAAGAGCACATCATTGCACAATGCGAAGCAGACTCACTGCTGTATACCCGTGTGAAGAAGACAGGTTCATTCCAGTAAAGTGTGAGTCAGACTCATCACTGTGCTCTGTGAAGCAGACGGACTTGTTACTGTACTGTTTAAAAGTGCAGGCATTGTCACTGCTGTAAATTGTGCAAGCAGACAGACTATTCCATTGTATAGTGTAAAGCAAATAGACTCTCCAGTGTACAGTGTGAAGCTTACAGATTCACCATATGAAATGTGAAGAAGACAGACTTTTCCACTGAACAGTGTGAAACACCCAGCCTCTCCATTGTACAGTGTGAGACACCCAGCCTCTCCATTGTACAGTGTGAGACACCCAGCCTCTCCATTGTACAGTGTGAGACACCCAGCCTCTCCATTGCACAGTGTGAGACACCCAGCCTCTCCATTGCACAGTGTGAGACACCCGAGCCTCCCTTGTTGCACAGTGTGGAGACACCCAGCCTCTCCATTGTACAGTGTGAGACACCCAGCCTCTCCATTGTACAGTGTGAGACACCCAGCCTCTCCATTGTACAGTGTGAGACACCCAGCCTCTCCATTGCACAGTGTGAGACACCCAGCCTCTCCATTGTACAGTGTGAGACACCCAGACTATCTATTGCACAGTGTGAGACACCCAGCCTCTCCATTGTACAGTGTGAGACACCCAGCCTCTCCATTGCACAGTGTGAGACACCCAGCCTCTCTATTGCACAGTGTGAGACACCCAGCCTCTCTATTGCACAGTGTGAGACACCCAGCCTCTCTATTGCACAGTGTGAGACACCCAGCCTCCTCCCATTGTACAGTGTGAGACACCCCAGCCTCTCCATTGTACAGTGTGAGACACCCAGCCTCTCCATTGTACATTGTGAGACACCCAGAGTCTCCATTGTACAGAGACACCCAGAGTCTCCATTGTACAGTGTGAGACACCCAGAGTCTCCATTGTACAGTGTGAGACACCCAGAGTCTCCCATTGTACAGTGTGAGACACCCAGACTCTCTATTGCACAGTGTGAGACACCCAGACTCTCCATTGCACAGTGTGAGACACCCAGCCTCTCTATTGTACAGTGTGAGACACCCATCCTCTCCATTGTAACATGTGTGAGACACCCAGCCTCTCCATTGTACAGCGTGAGACACCCAGCCTCTCCATTGTACAGTGTGAGACATAGGTAACCACAATACAATACGAAGCAGGCAATACATATATGTTGTAAGGAGACGCACTCACCACTGTACGGTGTGAAGCAGATACACTCATTGCTGTGTACCGCGATGCAGGCAGACTCTGCTGTATAATGCCAAGCAGATGAACTCACTATAGTTTAAAGCCCACAGAGAGCGAGAGAGAGACAGACAGACAGAGAAAGGGGGGGGGGGGAGAAACAGACACACACGGACATACAGTCAGGAGAAACAGAGAGAGAGAGAGAGATAGAGAGAGAGAGAGAGAGAGAAAGACAGACAGACATACAGACAGAAAAATACCGTTTCTACTATACTATTGATAACCTGACTATACACCGTTCTCGTTATTTGTTAAAAAAAAAGAAGAAAAAGAAACAAAAACAACATATACTCTTTGAATCACAGCCACACGGGAAACAAGCGGTGAACGGAACAGGACTGTCAATACAGTAGAGCAGTAATATAGGTCGTAGGCTGCGGATTTGAAGATGGTAGTTTCTATCCCATTAGTGGCATTGGTTAAATAAACGTGTAAGGTGGGGTAGGGTTTTGGGGTGGGGGTATGTCCCGACGTCTCCCTTTCCGAAAGAAAAAGAGTAAAATATGTACTAAAATGGGAAGGTCGGAACCTCACATGTAGCTTACAATCATTCATTCAGTTAAATTAAGTATCTTTATGTATTTGCTGAAATGTCCTGACTGGTGCTGTAGATGCCAGATCTTTCGGGCCAAGTTGACGCCTATAATATATATATATATATATATGATATATATATAATATATATATATATTTGAACAAATAGTAGTGGGGGTTGCAGGTTACAATTCTTCCATCATTATAGCAATGACTTGGCAAAGATTTGAAATTGAGAGGAAAAAAAATGAAGATGAAGTAAATGGGAAAATGTATATCATAAATATGAAAACTCTTCACCAGCTGAATGAGAAAATATCGCAATCCCTCTTGAAGGCAGATCTATATGTATCGCCTGCTCCGAGGCCTTTCGTCCGCTGGATCGGACTCATCAGAGAGACACGGCTGATTGTGTTTTGTGCTCTTGGCGTCAGATAGAGACACACCACAGTCCATAATTCTGTGTGTTCCGACCGCCAAGGGTTCGAAAAAGATCCAACAGCACGCAGAGTTATTGTGTTTGTGTTTGTGTGTTTGTGTGTGTGTGAGTTGTGTGTGTGGGTGTGTTTTCCTTGATTTTCCTTCCGCGTTTCTTCTTCTTGTTTTTTAAACGGAGGATTGTTCCCCAAAACTAGTGGATGCCTGTGTGAACATTACGTTAGGTCCCCTATGAATGCGAGGTGGTGCACTCCGAAATGTGGCTAAAAAGAGCCGCGTTGTGTTGCTGACTGTGGCTTGTTCTCTCTCTCTCTCTTCCTCCCGTCTCTCTCTCTCTCTCTCTATATATTAACTATATATATATATATATATGACGATAGAGATAACAGACATACAGCCAAATAGATCAATATATAGATAGATAGATCTAGATCATGTGTTGTGTGTGTGTGTGTGTGTGTGATGTGTGTGGTGTGTGTGTGTGTGATTCAGGAACTAGAGTGAGATATCTGAGTCAGACCGGCTCAGAACATCAAGCTCCCTTGCGTATCTTCTCTGATAATTTCCAAACGTACCAACGAGCAGTACAGCAGAAACTGAAAGTACAAGAGCTGTATTCGAACACGCCCACAGTCACTGTGTGCTGCGGATATGTTTTTATTCGGTGTCGAGAAAGTGTAAAGACGTTGTGCTCGACAACAGTAATACCCTTCATATCGAACACTAATTTCACGTAGCCGGCCAAACACAATGTGACTATCCGATTACAATTTGCTAGATTACCGTAAGGAACACGATTATTATGAAGGGTGATCACCAATCCCAACAGAAAACGAAAACCACCAAACAACAAAACCAAACAAAACAACACACAAAACCAACAAAACAAAAACAACAAACCTTAACACCCGAATTGTTCATGAGTAGAATGTTCCAACACCTGTGCCAACAAATCACACGAGTATTACCATGGGATGATCCATCCTTGTGTGGTAGCGTACAGGCTAAGCAGTTCAACGTGACCATTTGGAGTTTTGAGGAAGAAATCACTCAGCTAATGTTCATTCCAAACCTATGCAGACCAGGATTTGCTGCCAATAACCTGCCCCTAAAGCACGCGGTATTGCCTCAACACGAAGCAGGCTGAATTCCCGTCTACAGAAAAACTACACATTGTTATGCAACATGGATTTCTCTCTAGGTCGGTCGGACATTATTTTAAAAACGTGTGTTTGTTTTTACGGGTCGAATGCCTGTGATTCGTATTTTTTTTCCATTAGGGCTGTGTTACATGGAAAGAAGAACAATGCGATTCTTACATTATCTAGTTAGTTCGTTCGTTTGGTTGTGCGTTAATTGGTTCATTCGTTGGTTAGTAATTTGTTAGTTTGTCAGGTAAGGGGTTTTTTTTTTTTTTACTGGGTAGGTAGGTAGGTGGTCGGTAAGGGAGTAGGTAGGTAGGTAGGTAGGTGATCAGTTTAGGTGATGGTAGTTGGGTCGTTAAGTCTGCTAGTTGTTAGGTATGCAGGTAGGTGGGTAGGAGGTCCCCCCAGAACGCTAATCTAGTAGTTACCCCCCAACGGTCTCTCCCTGTTTGCAAGAGGACTTTGAAATTCGATTGAACTATTGTGCCAAATTGGCAAAACTTGTGAGTACTGAAGGGGCTGTGTTTAAGAAACATGAAACCTCAATCAAACCTTCGTAGACTAGCGGGGGCGCCCCCCCCCCCCCTACTCTCCCTTGCTCTGCAAATTGCACTACTTTTAAACCACCTTACGTTCAGTTTGGAAGTCTTGATATGATTGTACATGTTTCTTATTGAAAATGCAACTCGATGCTCGTTGTTTTGCTGGCACGGACCACGTCTTCTCAGTAATGATGATTTTCCATCAGAACAAACATGACACACATCTAGCAAACTTGATACCACACCAGTTCAACCCCTACATGGCTGGACTAGTGTTTTTCCACATCACCAGATTTGCGTAGTAAACCCGAATAGGCATAGTCACGTGAAGTCATGTTTATTAGCATGCAGTCCAGCGTCACTGTTTTTTTTTTTTTTTTTTTTTTTTTATGATAGATGAAAACAGCCTAGTTAATAAATATTTTTTCAAGGATACCCATACTAACCAACAGTCCAGCTAACCACTCCTTTCAGTGAAATATATGATACAACGTTAGCAGTAAAGCACCCTGATAAACGACAAACAAGAACGTACGGTACCAATACATCATGCAAATAGCCCTTGATAATCAAATATACCCATATTACATATCTGTTTTTTGACGTTACCGTTAAAGCTCCGCCCATTAAATGGAGTATTTAAAACTTGCCAACGCATTTACCACATGGGAGATTACAGAATAAAAGACATCACCCTGTCACCCTGTAGAGAACAAAGCCTGACCCTATCAGCAAGGCCCATGTCATTGATCAAGGAAATCACGCATCAAAAGGATCACCTTCAGAAACCAAACCCAACAAAAACCAAAAACCCAATAAAAACTGTGCAAGATTCTAAATAGAGAATGAACAGCGCGTGCTTCTTCTGCCAACGTAAAATGTGGACACAGAAAGAGCTGATGTAATCTACAAATTTATTTTTCTTATAATACGCCAAAACTGCTGCTTTTTTGAACACACAGCTTTAATACCCCTTTTGGGGTACTGACGCAAACGTTGAGATTTTAATTAAACGTAATAAAAACAGGATATAAGGGCAGATATCCATCCCTAAACAAAATCACTTATGGTGTACTGATGCAGTTGGCGAGGTTTTAATGGCGTACTGATGCAGTTGGAGGTCTTATGGTTTGTACGGATGCAGTTGGGCGAGGGTGTACGGATGCAGTTTAGTTGGTGTACAGATTGCAGTTGGCGAGGTTGGCGAGTGTCAACTGATCGGCTGATTCATATCAGCTGATCACCATCGCCACAGCCTTCTTCTCGGTGTCGTTGAGGAACCTTGGAAGGC
>JADBJO010021053.1:22500-30250 GCA_016801955.1 Conus betulinus | reverse complement strand
CACAAATAAATTAAAAAAAAAAAAGCCAGAGATGGAACTAAGTACTTTTAAGTAGCCAACAACAGACTGACAACAGCCTACAGCTGGACATTAATGGCCATACTTAAAGTTTCGAACAGTGAAAAAGTTCTTAACCATCCCAATGTGATGACAGAACAACCAAGCATTACTACACAATCTATAGTATACTTTGGATTTTGGCAATTAAACTCCTGAAGCATGAAATGAAACTGATGATTCCAATTTGAGTAATCTTCCATTTTTCCCCCTAACCGATCAAAACAAACGTGTCAGTGGCTACTTTGCATCAGCCTTGACCCTTGACCAATCTGAACTTCCAAATGACACAACACCTTAATCTAGACTCTACAAATATACAATGCACTTGATATACAAAAAAAGCTTAGTTGGAAATAAACAAGCAAATTTAAACCTCTAAATGATTTTAAATAACCAATTACTTTATAAACTTAAAAATAAATGTTCAAAACGGCATCTGAAAACTATGGCTATCCCTTACTACATGTCAAAAAAAAAAAAAAAAGGTTCAGTTTTAAGACAGACAATACTTTAACCAGGGTCACTTTATGACTAGGCGTAGGTCTAATCTTGCACAAGCATTTACTTTCTTTGTCCATGTGGCACGTTCAGCAGAATGTTTGAACTCTGCTGAGGATTGAACTTTGACGATTTTACCATTTTGCGTTTTCATAATGACTGAGCCGTTTCTGGTCCAAGCTTGTGCACACACACTGGTATCACTTTTCACAGTGCATAGTAGTGTGTACGCTCTGGGAGTGAGATCTTCTACAAATACTGTCTTGGTACCTTTAAGACCTTTCCGTGCATAGAGCACAGTATCTCGAACACGTCGCGACACGAATCGTACCACAATCCCTCTCGGTTTGTTGGTATCTTTGGTGGAGTCTGTAGATCCAGCAGGTCGATGTGGTCTGACTCGGTGCACAGCCTCAATCTGCTCGCTATTGACTTTCAGCTTCAGTTTGGTGTTAAGCAGAGACAGCACCTTTGCTTCACACTCTTCCTGGGTCTCGGTTTTCGCCTCTTTCACCCCATATATTCGCATATTATTTCTACGTACATAGGCAGACACTTCTTCAGATCTGTGATCTGCAATTTCTGCCAGATGTCGGGCTTCCACAAGCTGTTGCCGTAGGTCCTCTTCTCTCTTCTTTGCCTCTGAGACCTCTCTTTTCAGCTTATCATTCTCCAACTGAACAGTAAAAATGCTTGCTCGGAGTTCGTTCACAGTGTGTCACAGAGTTTGCACAGTTTGTTCATGATATCCAAGTTGCTAACTTCACGATCACAGCCCTCTTCAATTGGAAAAACTTCCTCTGCAACAGTTGCTTCAGTCATGTCCGAGATCCCTTCCCTCTCCCTATCAGCCATTTCCCCTCCAGAAACTGAATCAAATTTAGTCAACACTTTTTCACTTGAAGAAACAGGAGAGCTAGTTAGTGTCTCAATCTTTTTTTCTTTTTCTTTTCTTTTGACTTAAAGATTATTGAATCATCTGACGCACTAGACACTGACTGAGACGAATCTGAACCACGTTGATGTTTACGTTTGACAGGTGTGCTGACGCCATGTTTTCCTTTCCATGTCTGAGTTCACAGTTAAACACACATATCATACCAAATTTCACAGCACTTCAATCCTGTTGACTGGCCCAAATACTTGGCGTTGGTGTTGATGGCATCCACGTGTGTCACTCCCAGACCATCTTGACGTCTAATCCGGTCGGTAATCAACTCCAAACGTTAATTAATAGCGGACGTCGCAAACTTAGCGCCCGCCCGCGACCTGAGCACCGGAAGTTCCCCCATCAGCTCTATTGTTTGTTTACCGTGCATTGTCAGTAATATAACTGCTGACAGCAGATCAGATGTGTGCAGAACATCTCTTACTTGGATCTCCTAAGAGTTGTTCTCTTTCACTGACTGATCAAACAATTTGCTGAACACACTGGTATTGTCCTAACTAAAGAAAGATAAACCGATTATTCCCAGTGTACTGATCATTCCCTGTATACTGACTTTGTGAACAACAATCAATACAGTAGTTAAACTAAGCCTGCCATGCAAACACAGTGAAAGTTCACCCCAGGTCAAGAGACAAACCTGCTTAGTGTTTCCTCACTCCTGACAGAAATGCTCAAGTACAGCTTGACGAGGGTCCAGACTGCCATGCTGTTTTACCCAACCCACCAATCATCCCCCCCCCCCCCCCTCACAATATTGACACAACCTCCATCTCTTTGAGAATTATGTTAAAATTTCACCTCCACCCTCTCTCTGACTAGTGTGAAAGGAGCAACTTTCTGGTAGAAGTCATTGAAAGAAACTTTTAATTATCCTGGGACTGTTGAAATACTCAGCAGCAGTGGCTCAGGGATAGGTTTCCATAGGCGTGCACTCTTAAAAGTATTGTAGCTCTGAAAGACAGAATTAGAGAGACGTTCAAGCATTCAACACTGACTAAACAACAAAGAACTGACACAAATTAAGTACACATTCACATGTCAACTTTATTTGCTTACACATGGGTAAGAATTTAAAGTTAGTTTACAATGGAGATGTCAATTTGTTTTGCACTTCAACACATCAGCTTCACTTGCTTACATGCAGGAAAGTAGTTGAATTTTGTCACAATGGACTGGTCTGTCCTTTAGGCTGATTTTTGGTTCTCACTGTTTTCATCATTAAGTGAGGGAAATTATTGAATAAGTTGAGTTGAGTTGAAGTTCACATGGAATCACGAGACTTGACTAAAGTTGGAGAGGATCGTTGATCTCTCTCTTGTGGCTGGTGACTGGTCCTGCTGTGTAGACCTGTGTTGCTGTAGTGCTGGGCTGTGATGTGTCTTCACAACCTGACTTTACCAGAGTATGTGGCATAGCCATGGTATATAGCATAGCCACAGTATGTAGCATAGCCATGGTATGTAGTGTAGCCACAGTCCCAGGTCTGCGATAAGAAAACCTGGTCTGTAGTTAAGTGGCTGAAAGTCTGGCTTGTTGAGTTCACGCATTTGCCTTCTACTACCTTGCAGACAGAAAAGATGTGAGAACGCAGCCACCAAAGGATTACTCTAGCGTAGAGTTTATACCATGATTATCATTCTTCACTTTTTCTTTAGGGGTTGAGTGGAGTTTACAAAAGGGTAGGAGACAGTAATACAATGCTAAACAATTTCAGTTAGTTGACTCTTCAGTCTTCAATCTTTCTTATGAATTGAATGACATTAACTTGGAATACACAAGTAGCCCAAGTACACATGTGGCATAAACTTAAAGTCATACACTACAAAACATTCCAACAGTCATCAGTATTCATAAATCAACTTAGCAAGTTTCATTTAGCATAAGCATATTGCTTTTTCCGATCAAAGGATGGCACTCTTGACAGATAGAATTGCAAACTGGCAAAAGTCATTGTACAGAAAGAATAGCAGTCAGATTGTTAACAAATAATCTTAACCACATGGTGATAGTTTTTACTACATGGTGGCAAGCAAACTACAATGACAGAATACTCATTCATCATTTTGGAAAATGTCACCAAGTATTGGCACAAAGTTACGCTGCTAAACCACATGGCTTACATACAACCAGTGTGCAGATTCAAAATGTAGAAACATAGTTTCAGCTCAAATTTCTGGGATAATCAGTGATACTTTAGACTGGAGATTCAGATCAGAGGGAGATAACCATGTGTCTTCTATTTGTATGCTGAACTGTCAAATCAGGTTTCTGATCTGGCTGACAGGGATGTCTCTTAAGACACTGAAAGGGAGAAGGGGAGAGTTGTGTTCTTCCACCACTCACCAGGGAGGGGGTAACATTTTAGATCAGACAGAAGAATGAATGCTAATTCACAAAGTGCGTAGAAGAACACAAGCTAAGAAGCCAAGCACTGGTTAACGCATTTTGTCACACCAGCCACACGCAGGACTGTCAGGTGTGGATGGGGGATATGGAGGGAGGGGGAAGTGAGAGAGAGATAGAGAGGAGGGAGAGGGTTCTCTATAGAGTGCCAACTATCAATTGATCATTGGGGAAGTAGATATGCGAGAGAGAGAGAGAGAGAGAGAGGGGGGGAAGGGGAAAAGATGGGTGACGTCCTTACGACATGACAGAAACTTCCCTTGTAACATATGGTGTTAAGCTGGGTGGCCCACCTTTCTTTAACATGGTTGAAGATGAGAGAGAGGGGGAGAGAGAGAGAGAGAGAGAGAGAGAGAGAGAGAGAGAGAGAGAGAGAGAGAGAGAGAGAGGAGGGGAGGGGCAGACAGGCGATGTTGTTACAAAGGGATGTAAATTTCTTTTAGAATTCAGCATAGTGGAAAAGGGGGTTGGGGGAAGAGAGGGAGGAGGAGGGGGAGAAATGGCATAGATTTTAAATCTATTCTGCTGTTTGTGTTTGTACAGTTTGTACAGTTTGTACAAGAGGATGGATGTCTGGAACTGATCAGGTGGAATTGTCAAGTCACATTGACTAGATAACTTGCAGCAGCATAAAATGAAATGCAGTTCGTCTTTTTTTCCATCATTGCAAAATGGACAAGTCAAATCCATTCCAGTATATTTGCCATAACAATACCGGTGTTGTGCAATGTCTGAAATTCTCTGTCGAAATTCGGTCCTAAAAATATGGAAGTGTTTGCCTAGATCCATTCGCACATGAAGTTTGACATTGTATGCTATATGAAATGTCTGATACATGGTAAATATGTCGCTATTTTTTATGTGAGCATTCTATTCTTGCCACCTGCATGTGATCAATCTTTCTTTAAATTCACACAGAAATAATCTACCATTTTACACTCCTTGGTGCATCCAAACAAGACCAAATCAAAATTGATATAATTGAAAACGAATTTTTGACTCCTAGTTTCTTTTTATCTCTTGCATCTCAACAAAACAAAACAAATAAAATCAAAGGAACAAACAAACGATGCAAATTCTTTATTGTGTAATTTTGAAAGTAAACCATTCACATTCCAGTCAAGAAAAGACAAACATTTAGAATTGTTATATACAATGGAGCAATCTGGGTCAGTGAACAAGGAAAGAAACCTCGCCCCACACTGTCATGTAATACGTCACACACGGTGTCTAAATCTGAGTCATTCAACGCATGCTTAGTGTTAATATGCACATGTTCACATTGTTCACTGGTTGAACTGCTGGCACAACACACCTGGTCACTAGTCTCATGATCAGCACGTGCAAGTTCACTGCTGAGTCTGCTACACTGTGACAGCAGCAAAACCGGTGCACACTGAAAGTTTGTTCCCTGTACTGAGTGACCATGAGCATCTCTGGGCTGGCCACATCCTATCTTATTTCTATCAGCCTGTCACCAGAATCAACAGCATATTTCTGTCTGTCTATCAGGAGGTGGTCAAATACCATAGTGGCCCATTTACCATCACACACAAACTCTCTTTAAATGCGGTGACAACCTCCTCCTAATTTCTCTCACTTGATTAGAAAAGTCCTCACTGATGAAAATCCGACTTCTCTGGAGTTTACCCTTAGCTTTCAGCACATCTAATTTCTGCTTATAAAAGACGCATCTAGCGATAACGGGGGAGTTGGACTTACGAGTTTATTCGGTGAATCCTGTAGATGTCTATGTCACAAGACAGATTTAGCTTGTCATTGAGAAGATCTTTCACAATACCTTCACTCTAAGTGGTCTCGTTGTCCTTCTCTGGTAAGCTATAGAACACCATGTTGTTCCTCTTGGACCCCCCCGCCCCCCCCCCCCCCCCCCCCCCCCCCCCCCCCCCCCCCCCCCCCCCCCCCACCCCCATCTGTCATCCTCTCCAGGTCTTCAATCTTCTTGCCGAGATCATCGTTCCTTCTCTGCAGGTCTTTGTTCTGTTGGTGGAGTGTGACAACCTCCTCCCTCAGCCCCCTCACCTCATTCTTCATGTCCTTGCAGTCTTCATGGAGGATACGGATCTCTTCTTTCACTTCTCCAATTTTTGTGTCAAGCTTCATATCCAAGGAGTTAAGCATACCTATTACATCAGACAGGGTAGACTGACTTGCTGTTCAACCAGAAGTACAGCCTGAAGGGTTGTCCATCTGTAGATAGAAATAGATAGATAGATAGATAGATAGATAGATAGATAGATAGATAGATAGATAGATAGATAGAGAGAAAGAGAGAGAGAAAAAAAGAGAGAGAGAGTTACATAGACTTGTCTGAGCAATTTCATGGTCTTTTTCTTTTTTCTATAAATGGGAGGTTTCTTTTTAATTCAAATGAGAGGCTTGCTTTCATACCTTGTGTCCAGTGTATCCATGAGCAGAAACAATGTGATGGTATCAAGGACTGTGCAACAAACGCTGACGAACAGAACTGTGATTTCAAACGGTATACAGTCTATACAATACCACCACCAGCTGTAGTAAACTTTGACACACCTGGAGGATTCACCATGACCACTTTGCCAAAGAACAGCATGCACTGCCCAGACACTCACTTTCAGTGTCACAATGATGGCTATTGTCTCCCTGTCTATGTCAGGTGTAATGGCATGGGCGACTGTCCAGATTACGAGGATGAAACTGACTGTGAGAATCAAAACACATGCCCAGGGTATTATCGATGTCGTTACAGTCACCAAACAGTTTGTGTGCATGTGAACCACCTGTGTGATGGTTTGGCACAGTGCCCCCTTCATGATGATGAAATGATGTGTAACTTTGTTTGTCCTGAGTCGTGTGTTTGTTACGGTCTAGCCTTTACATGCAATAGCACTGTTCCCAGCTACAGATTAAGTGCATTACGCTACCTTGACGCTTCCAAAAGTGGAATGCATATAGGTGACATACGTTTTGAATCGAATCTGATTCATCTGAGCGTACAAGACTGTGGATGGAGGAATTTGACTTCCCTTTTTATAACAAATCTTCACAGTCTGGATCTTAGTCAAAATCTACTTCATTCTATCAACTTCAACCACTTTAGGTCAGTGCCTCACCTTCGAACATTAAACCTGGCTGGTAATCCTCTGTTTGGTAATATGTTTCAAATACCAGAACACTTTGTACTTCCATCGCTTTTGGTCTTCAATATATCGCACATTAAAGCACATCACGTTCATACAATCAAGCTGTCCGCATTTATGCCTAATTTACAAGTTTTCGATTTGTCATTGAATGAAATAAAAGAACTGAGGAAAAAAACACTTCTTTCGTAATCTTCAGGTTTTGATGCTACAAGGTTGCCCAATTATTGCTTTTACTCCAGGCTTCTTGAAAGAGATGACAAAGCTGAAGTATCTTTCTGCAGACAATTTCAAACTGTGTTGTGCTGTTGTCTTACCTGACAATTTCCGAGGTGACTGTTTGGCCCCATCTGACGAACTCTCGTCATGTGATGATTTGCTAAAATATAACACTTATCGCTGTGCTCTTGCAGTATTTGCTCTGATTGCTGTCCTGGGAAATGTTGGCAGTTTCCTCTATCGTGTCTTTTTCTTATCAAAAGGAACCAGGGCAGGTTTTGTCATATTTATTTTGCATCTGTGTGTTTCTGATTTCTTTATGGGAGTATATTTAGTCTTCATTGGTGTAGCAGACCGAATTTACGCTGGAATTTATATTTGGAATGATACTGCATGGAAGAAAAGTCCAGCTTGCGTCGTTGCAGGATTTGTGTCCTTGTTATCAACTGAAGTATCAGCATTCCTAATTTGTGTCATCACT
>JADBJO010021053.1:7500-15000 GCA_016801955.1 Conus betulinus | reverse complement strand
TGGATGTGCGGGCGCTTCCTCTCTTGATCTTCAGCTCTGAAGACGGTCGATGGTATAGTGGCTTTGCTGTCTTCGTTGAGGTGATTCTTTAGATTTCTTTTCACGCCAGATCAGCTGTCAGGCACACGGAAAGAAAAATTTTAAGCGCCTGTATAGTTGAAAGGTTAAGCGCGAGCGAAGGGAGTTAAATGTGTGAAAAGGAAACGGCGTATGATTGTCGTTCTTAAAGGGCAGGTCACTTCCTTTGTTTTGAATGTGAGCTGTGTTAGGAAAAATTGGGTAAAAAGCTAAACACACTGGAAGTGAGTGTGGAGAGAGAGATTCGAGCAACAGCGCTGATAGAATGGAAAAGAGGCCGCTGACTGTCAGGCCCATTTAATACAGACGTGAGTCTGTAACATGCTAACGCATGTATTTTGCTAGGGAGTGATTCAGACAGAGTAAGTATTTGATACAATTTTAAGGAACTATGAAAGTTCCAGTCTTTGTTTTTATTTTAGCCATTCGATCGTGAAATTGGGAATCGAAATTATTTTGTAAAAGTGTTTATGTTGGATTGCTGCTAACTGTGGGCAGTATAGTCATCATAGCTTATTTTGTTTTCTAGCTACGCCGTTATGGTAGCAGTAGTAAAGTGAGCTACGGGAGCCATACCCCCCATGCCAGAAAGATGTCGGAAGGAACAGCCAGAGACAGCCAGAGATAGTTGGTATGCTGTCCAAACGTGCAGAGGCGAAGTCGAGATCGCCATAGAGCTATGCTCTGGGGAAACCAAGCGAAAAGGGTAGGTGGAACATTTGTATGTTGTCCACTATAGACGTTCGTGATTGGATGAAGAGGAATGAAGGTACCGATATTTGTGATGAACTGACCCCAGGAGAAATATAAAGTGAACTATGATCTGTGAACAGACGGAATAATAAACCCCACCAGTGCTGTGTATGAAAATGGGAGAAGAGGAGATACTGGGGGAAATGAACTTTTAAAACCTGGTGTTTAGCGCCTTGCGAGTTGTGTGGAGTTGGATGCCTGTTGTGTAATGGAGTATTGGCTGTATTTATGCATGCATGTGTAAATATTTGTGCGTGAATCGGCAGCCTGACATCAGCTGATGTGCAAATGGAAGGATTTCAGCTTGATTCTGTGACCAATGGTTTGTGAGAGGGAGGGTCCCTTATCCTGTACCTGCTTGGATGAACGTGTAGCTGATTCTGCATCTGATGCCTAGAGGGATGTATGCCCATTTTTTTTTTTTATTCGCTCAGATAGATGACGCGATTTGTGACTCTGTGGTAACCAAAAGCAGTGCAGACGTACCAAGTCTTACTGTGAGATTTCGGATTCTTAGACAAGTGGGAAATAGACACAATAAAGAGTGCACCAAGAGTTAAACTGCCTATTACTTTGTGACGCAGGCATAAGGAAGTATTAGTGATTCAGTTTGATAAAAAATCATCATGATAAGAGTGGTATCTTTTGAAACTAATGCATTATGTTGTAATTTGCTTTGAAGACAGGTGTTTATTTCTTTATCTTTATTCATTTAATTAATTTTGGAAGATACATACACATTATGTTGTTGTTAAGACAATGTCACTGTGGGAGGTGGTCAGATATTCCTTTTGTGTTTTACTTTTGCTTTGTTACATATTTACCCTAAGATTCCTTATTACATTTGCCACTGTGCATTGGTGAAAGACCAGTAGCTTTTTTTCCAAAAAAAAATGTTACTTCACAGAACATATTTTGTCGTTTCATTAAGTAGTACGATTACGGTAAAAAAAAAAAATACTCTGACGAGTTCTGGTTTCTTTCTTTCTTTTTCTTTGTAAATCAAACCATAAACGTTTTCTCCTTGAATTTTCAAATACATCTTTTCCTTCTGATTTTTAATGCACAGTTGATTATGAATACAGTTATCATTTGCAACACAGAAAAACGTATCCCTGTAGTGTCAGTCTTTTAACAATTTATAATGACGTCAGTCTTGACCAAGGTTGGCTGAAAGGGGGTGACCCTATCCTAAGCAGAAGAGCACAACTTCCATCGGTGTTAAGAGTTATAGGTTGTACAATTACTTGCCTCTTAGTTTCCTCTTAAATGAGTGAAGTTTTCATTTGAACAATATAAACATTTATGTATTTGAGATAAAAGATGAAAGACCAGAGTATTCTTAACCTTCCCCATATTCCCCAAATGTTGAAAGAATGATGACTCCCTCAGGCGATGACAACAACGACAACGGCAATGGCTATGACAATGCTGACGATAATGTTTATATAAGACATTGCATCAGGAGTATGTGAAGTTGGTACCCCTCTTCCATTACTATTGTGTGTGACAGTGGTTCGCTAAGAGCCAGTATAAGGGTATGCTAACTTTGCTAAGTTTTCTGGTCATATTCTTTTCTTGATTTCGACAAGCGTTTCTTTTATTTCATTTTTTTAGATGCTGGTTCCATATCCACCAATGATTATCATTCTCCATACCCTAGCTCCTACACCTAGATCACATAATGTAAGTAGACTCAACACCATATGTTCACATCATGTGTCCATTTCTTTCACAACAAATATGAGTGTGTGCTGGTCAAAATGTTACCCAGTGTCACATTCTGCACTGTAGAACATTTTGGAATGGCAGGTTGATTGAAAATCTCACCCTAGGTAATATTCTATACCAGACTGATATTTCATATCAGGGGGAGAATTAATACTATAATTATAGTGCGAAATGTCACCAGGTGTCACACCTCTAACTATCTCCCACCCCATTTCATCCGTCCACACTTCATGCCACCCCCACTCTCCCACCTCAGTTTTTGGGCCAAATTACCTGGCGAAAAATCCACTTATCAAAGTAACTGATACCTTTTCAATTAAGTTAATTCATCCAGATCGTAGGCACGTTGAGGGAACGCAAATATGTCGAATCCCATCAACTGTCATTTTTAACATGTATTTTCTAAATGCGTATTTACTTGCATTCTTGAGGATACACATTCTTTTCAACATTTCAGCTGAAGCTGTCTTGGAAACAAAAAAAAAAACAACGTCTGTTACAGATTGTTTGGCTGGTCACGTATCTGTTTGCCCACTTGGAAGAGTGGGGTGGGAGAAAGCAATATTTGTATGTCCAGGGTGTTGTTTCATTCTGTGTGTTTGTGTGTGTGTGTGTGTGTGTGTGTGTGTGTGTGTGTGTGTGTGTGTGTAAATGTGTGTGTGTGTGTGTGTGTGTGTGTGTGTGTGTGTGTGTGTGTGTGTGTGTGTGTGGGGGGGGGGGGGGGGGGCGCACGCGCGCGCGCGCGCGTTGTGTGTGTTTTTTGTTAGTTTTGAGTGAGTCTGAGTCAATGGGCATATATTGCACATGAAGCACTTATGTTGGTAATGATATTCCATACCCGCCACGTAGGACATAAATCCAGCCAGTGTAAATTTCATTTTTTGACATCTGACAACATATACCTGAATTCCCTCCTATGGACTGAACCTGACATTCACCCCGTGCCATTCCCATTTCAAGGGGTGGAAGGATGGAGATATCAAACAATGAAATACAGTTGTGTGCACATGCCGCTGCAGAGAGCTCTAGAGACGTGAAAACCCTCTGTTCTGTTCCGTTCTTCCTCGAAGTCCCTTCCAACGTAGGCCTGGCCATACTGTTAGGCTCAGTTTTAGTGACAACCGCCCCTAACCCTTTTCACTGGGAGCTGACACAATCTCATGGACTCGGACATCCTTTTCTGGTCTGTAGGAGTATAAACAAAACTGAGTAGTATGGTTGAAGGGTGTATACGTGACTGCGTGTATTATTCCACTATTTCTTTTTTTTTTAATCCTCTCAAACATTCCTTTGATTCAACCTTCTTGATCGTCCTACAATCTAATTTCTCTCATCCACTTTTATGCGACCATCCTTCCATTCTCCCCCCTCTTCGGTTTAGTGGGAGACAGTTTGGCAAGGGTGAGGCATAGTCCAGATATCTGGTCAGGATAACTAGATTATCTTCCTGAAACCTGTCCCTGTCTTTTCTTTTTACTTTCCTGACAGTCCATTTGTTGAAAGGTAAATAAAGAAAGGTGAAGATAAACTTGCGTGTGGACTATTGTTGAACGCTTCCATGAGAGCAAGTAACAGTCTTCAGCGACCCTTCACGAACGTGACAAACTGAAAGTTTTTTTTGTCTATTTGTTTTTTTTTTTTTTTTTTTTGTTTTGTCAGTGCAACTCACCAAAAACATCAAGTCTGAAGCACACATTCAGCTAAACCTGCCATTGACATGTACATGACGTGAATGCTGTTCACATGCTGTGAACGAGCAGGATGGACGACGCAATAGACGACGTGGGAAATACTTGTGACAGTGGGACAAACTGATTTAAGCACTGCACTTTGATATGTAAAACGCAGTCTGAGTGAACACTCGTCATGTTTCATAGGATGTCTTCCATGGTCTTATCTTGTTGTTAAAACTTAATGAGCGAATGATTTTGAGGATGAGTGTCAAGAAACATAGACCACAGCTCTGCCCTTGCCTCTATGACGTCATCTCACCTTCCCTGTTTCACACAGGAACACATGCACAGACACACACACGAACGAACACACGCACATACACACGCGCGCGCGCACGCGCTCCCGCTTCAAAATGTAAGTAAGAACCCAGAACAATTATTGCGCCTTTAAACATAACAATCATAATTAGAACCATCTGATCAATCCAGTTGCCTGCAGAGGAATCACATCAGATCAGACATCTGTCTGCAGAAGTCATTGGAGGCTGATAAAACTGTTCCTTGACAATCTGCGGCGGCAAAATAACTTTTCATGATGAAAAAGAAAAAAAAAACACCGGCAAAAACTCAATGGTGCACACAGACGAATAAGACATTGACGGTGAACACAGAGAGGCTGCTCTCAAAACGAACGAAGAAATGTAACACTCATAGTAAACACACGTGTGACACTTACACTGAACACAGGAAGGTGACAGTTTAAACACAGTATTGACACTATCAGTTAAAACATTAACACCAAGACAGAATTATGGCATTAGTGATAAAAACAGACTGTGACACACATCGTGAAAATATTAAATAATCCAACTGAAACAGAAAGGTGAAACTCAAAGTAGGGATGGAAAGCGATACTTGAGTGAACACAAGTGCAACACTAGCACTGGATTCAAAGAGGAGGAGAAAAATGATAACGAAAACACACACACACACACACACACACACACACACACACACACACACACACACACACATGTCCGCGCGCACGCACGCACGCACGCACTCATTCACGCACGAACGCACGCACGCACGCACGCACGCACGCACGCACGCACGCACGCACTCACACACCACACACACACACACACACACACACACACACACACACACACACACGCACACACACACACACACACACACACACACACACACACACACACACACACACACCGCACGCGCGGGCGACGAGGGGAACTGAACAAGGGACAAGGAGGAAAGACTGAACCAAAGGGAAAGGTAGAACAATGGAAAAGGGTACTGGAAGAATGCATGGAAACATACATAATCATCTCAATCTCTCATCTTCCATCAAAGTCCATAACCGATGTCGATGTTCATGAGGTCAGTGCTTACTTCTCCTGGACAGAGTTGTGGGTTGGCATCGCGCTCTTTGGTCTTGCAGTCGGACTGGACCAGCACTGAAGGGAACCTCACAGGGAAGCTGTGCAAGAGCGCTGGTTATGGCTCCACACAATGTTTAAAACAGGCAGCAGGATAGAGTGAGGCTGGGAATTGAATCAAGCAAAGAATTTCATGAAGATGGACAGAATCCTCTCTGCTCCAGATATTTAAATTTGTTCCTTCAGTACAGGATTTTTGCAAAGTCTGGAATCATAATTTCGTTTCTGGAAGGAGTCATAAAAGAGCGAAGAAAAAAAAAGGAGGTAAGAATACCAATAGAATGATGACAGAACTAACATCCATTACCTCTTCCCACCCACGGGAGAGGTGCAAGGGAAGGGCGAAGTAGAACACCCACGCACGTAAACTTAGGTACATATGTTTTTTCATACTGCCTGGGTAAAATCACATTTTGGACTTCTACACTCCTTCCTTGAGGATTAGCTGCAGCTGTCCTCCAACACTGTAGGAGAAATGTCCTGCAAACAGGGAACCTTCTTTGGGATCCCCGCCACCTCAGCAAAGATGTTAGGGTTTAGATCAGCCAGTGGAGGTTCCTAAAAAACGAAGTCCCGACGGATTGATTTACAGTAGTTACAAACTCGCTGGACCAGCTGCTTCTTTATGCACAGATTAAAAAAAAAAAAATGTAACACCCCTTCCTTTCCATTCCTTTGCTTGGTCTGGGCTAAAGGTTGGGTCATTCCACAAGGGGAAGTCAGGTAGAAGAGATATGACTGATGAAAAAAAAATGAAGTCATGTGGGCTGGTGTCGAATATTGTGTGGAAGGTGTAAAAGAATATAACATGTGCACACCTATTTCATGTGGAGCAAGGGTCCTCTGTGCCATACTGTCCAAAAACCAAGTGAACGAGAAATTGAATCGAATGGTCTGGCTATGCAAAATGTGTGCCCACTCTTCCAAGCAGGCGAACAAGAAAAGATAGTAAATATGAAATGAGTCAGAGAACAGTAAACAATAAACCACAAATAAGTAAGGTAACTTGCTCCCACAAGAAAAACATAACTCCAAAGGAATGCTGCTTACGACACCGTATCGCCTAGCAGACACGACAGCACAGAGCCTATAGAACAAACAAGGAAACATCCCTAAAAAGGACGTTCGAAGATTGCCCATAATACCCTGTACCGAACACATCTACGCAGCAAAAAGAACTGGAGAAATGGACAAATACAAATGAACTTATATTCAAGACGGGCACAGCCTTTCAAAACTTGAATACAGTCAGACAAGTACAAAGTTGAACAGAAACAAATACAAATAACCTCGATTTACTTGAAACTTGCGGGCACGCGTAAGCTCGCTTGCAGAATCAGCTTTCTTCTCCCAACACTTAGCTAGTCTGCGTATTACAAAGCAGCTCCGCCCCCTACTTTGCATCATTCCTTCTCTTCGCACCACCAGCTTTTCCCCCCCCCCACCCCTTTGTCCCCCCTGCCTATCAAGAGACACATTCTGCCCTGCATCACCCATTACTTTCACACCATTGGCCAATACCTCCCAGACATGTTGATATTCTTGAAGATAGGGCGTACAGCATTACATTCCAGCCATGTTGACATTCCTAAAGATAGGGCGTACACCATTACATTCCAACCATGTTGACATCCCTGAAGATATGGCGTACAGTGTGTTTTCCTTGACCTCTATAAACTTGTCAACCTCAACCTATGCTACCTATTTCTATCTCCTATAAGCAGGCAATGATTAAGTCAAACGCAAACACACGTTATGCAACCTAGAGCACAATGCTGATGTACAATGCCATCTCGTGACAACTA
>JADBJO010021053.1:0-2500 GCA_016801955.1 Conus betulinus | reverse complement strand
AGACAAGAAAGAAGAAGAAGAAGAAGAAGAAGAAGAAGAAGCAGAGTTGGAGGAGGATCGGCTTATGGAAGCTTTAGAAATTCTATTCACATCAAACGAACAGAAGTGTGGCGACTGAGGAAAGTAGTTATGATCATGATAAAAGAATGGAAGTTTCAAGACTCATCACTGTCGCTCCTGAACTTCGAAACATTGCCGGTAATCATCCTTGAAGAAAAACAGGCGAAAAAGAATGCAAGGACAATCCTAGGAGAAATGACAAACGTATACCGGCTACTGCTACTTTTACTATTGAGACTACTATCAGTCGCACTCACTCCGCTCTTCTCTTACTGCCACCACTATTACTACTACTACTACTACTACTACTACTACTACTACTACTACGACGACGACGACGACGACGACGACGACGACTACTACTACTACGACTGCTGCTGGTGGTGCTGCTGCTACTACTAATGCTACTACTGTTGCTGCTGCTGCAGCTGCTCCTGCTGATTTTGCTGCTGGCTGCAAAAAGAACAGCAAAAATCAACAACAACTACTATATCACACTACTACTACTACTACTACTACTACTACTACTACTTCTACTACTACTACTACTACTACTACTACTACTGCTGCTGCTGCTGCTGCTGTTACTACTACTACTACTACTAGTACTACTACTACTACTACTACCACAACACTGTTTGTGAGATTATACTGCAAATGTATCGGAAAATATATATGAACATGAGTCAATTCCCATTGCCGTTATGTTCGATTGCATTGTTGACACTGTTCCATATCCTACTGACATAATTGTTGAATTATTGTAAGCTGTCACTATGCCTTAACGAATCACCACAAATTTTCGTTTTCGAAACCTTACTTCAAAAAAGCTGCAGTCGATCTTGATATAAATCAAACTCATGCATGTGTCCAACTTTCCACACTAAACAGCAAACTAAACTCCGTACTCTCTCCAGTTTCCTCTCATCATGCAGAAAACTCTCCGTGATATTAAACAGCATATGGTTAACATCAAGGCAGTGGAACACATCTTGCACGCATTTTGATGACGTTTTTACTGCTTGTGCATCAGAGCAATGTTTTGTCTTGACGCTTCTAGATCTCAGTGTCGCATTTGATTAAATACACCATGATATTATACTGACGATGTGCGGTACTTATTAGGAATTCGGGGCCAAAACATTTTTGTTTTTCAAATCATAGTTTAAGCAAAGAGAGCATTTTTTTCCTGCTGGAGTTGCGTCAAGACTTCTTCCCTTTTTGCATACAGTTACTCAAGGGGATGTGTTTTGGCTTGTGTTTGTTTATTCGTTACATCCAGCCAGTTTCACGTGAAAGACATACATTGTTAGTCACGTTTATGCAGTCATACATCAACGCAGTGACCCGATGGATCCTCAAAATACAAACTACTATTTAACGAGTATTCAACAGAAGCCTTCTTTTTGTGCCCCTCATCCAAATCCATTTCATGTACTTCTGCCTCTTGATATTCATTACATAAATAAATTGAATTCCCTCATGATGTAGGTGTCATCACTTATCAGGAAATGACTAAAAAAAATCGTTCTCTGTCACCTCTTAGCCTTTACAAATCAGCGTCTTGACCCTCTCTAGTTTGCTTCAAACCCGCCGGTCAGTGATGATGCTATTTTTACCTCTGTTCACAATGTTTTCTACCATGGAGTAACCAAGGCTTTTTCTTTGTTAATTCTTCATTGATATTTCCTCTGCTTTCAACACAAGGCATCCTCACTTTCTAACAAAGTTTGATTCACAAACTGATCAAAAGTTCATTTTGTGGACTGTCAGCTTTCAGCTGAACAGAACAGATTGTAAGCATCCAATCTGCTATGCCCTCCACACGTTCTGTCTCCAATTATGCACCTGAGCGTGCAACTACCTGCAGAGGCACGAGCAAAATTCCTATCATCAAATATTCAAATAATTCTGCCATTGAAAATCTCTCCAATCCTGACTCTGTTTTGATGAAATAGTTTAAAGAAAATCATATCAATATGAATACTTAAAAACGAGAAAAAAAATACACTTGATTTTTAGTCTTACTCTCCACCTGTACCATGATACTAATTTATTTTGGATAGCCCCGTGGTTGAGAAAGTGGACGAGTACAAACATCTTTGTACGGTTTTAGATTAGAAACCACTTTTTCAAAGGAAGACTGAAATTATACATAAAAGCAATATCGGTCAATATTTCTTTTGTTTGTAGAAACAGAAATATTGGTGTTAATCACATGTTTTACAAAACATACCTTTGTTGCATCGAATCATTGTTCATTGATTCCTTATTACGGTGATATGGAAGTGTAGGTGTGCGAACTAAGTGAATTTGAATGATGTTGTGAATGCATGCAGTTAAAGTTATGGTCGCAAGACAAGCTGTTACGCAACAACAGTATGAAAAAACTAGTTGCACGAAAGGTAAGACAACTTGTAAGTGATGATAGCCTTGTTTT